>JAAEAF010001294.1:0-179118 GCA_011037195.1 Triatoma infestans | reverse complement strand
GGAAGGTGTTAATCAAAGACCGCCTGGAATATCTTAAGGTCCTATCAGCTTTACTCGTCGTTTCATCTCCAAGGTATCCCTTTGCTGCAACAGACTTTCAACCAAAGATAGTATTCCAAAATTAGTTCTTGATGCAAAAGTGCAACGATTCGTAATTTTATTCACCGACGAGCCAGAGAAGGAATAAAAATTTTCACAGATAACTGTCGTCACCTTTGGCAAGATGAGAAAACACGCTGTTATTCAGTCAAGATATCAGCAACAATTTTTTCTCAATGTGGAATAATCGGGGACTTTATAATTGGCATACTGGACTCCCACGCGGAGGTCCCCGGTATAGGTCCAGAAGTGGTGCACTTAGATTTTCTCTTGCTGCAAGACTCTACAACTCACAGTCCGATGATGGACAGTGTTGTCTGTAACTTGTGAACACTGTTCGGAAGTCGGCAGTCCATTGAGAAAGTTCCGGAGGGAGGAGGATGCAATAGATCTTTCAGCTCGCAGTTAAGGATTCCCTAACAAAATCTGTCTAATATGTGGATGGGTCGCAACGCTGGATAATATCTGGTATTTATCCGTCGTAGCATGCATATTCATTTGGTTTCTGATCGGTTTCGGACGTTCGTTCATCGCCAAAGCAAATTTACCAAGTTCGTGAAGAGAGTTCCCTTCAACGTAATGTTTCTGTTACACTCACACTTTTGGTTTCGGTCAACTACGAATATCAGAAAATAAAAGATACTTTCTCATATACGCATATTGATAGTTGACATTCTTCCAGCTTTCTATTTGGTTTGATTCATGCTAGGCCATGTAATCAGCTGGTTAACTAAATATTAGGTTTAGTAAATTTATTGTTTATTTAATTTTATTTGAATACATTTATTCCATTCATTGATTATTTAATATTTCAACATTATTAAACTATCTTTTCTTTATAATTACCATGTTCATTAAAGATCTTTTGCTCATTCAAACATCAAACATTTAACATCGATTTCGTAATTTCATAAATTATGAACGATTTGTTTCCTATCATCATATCTTGGAGATGCTTTAATGTCCTAGATAATATACAAAATTATTAATAATAAAATTTTAGTTTTCTTTTGTGTTCACTAAATAAATATAATAAATAATTAAATATAATACTTGCGCTATACCTAACAATGATTAATACAAAACAATAAAGAACCTTCACCAATCTTGTCCTTCTTTATATTTCTGCCTCCCTGAGAGAAAAAAATGAATGAAATATAAATTTATAAAGGGATCAGGGAGGGGATAAATTACTGGCTGAAGTTGATAAGAATGCAAAGGTTGAGATAAATGTACTCTAACGTATTCATAAATAGGCTTAAATGTTAATTTTTAATACATCCCCCTTTTTTTTGGATTAGCATTGTTAATTATTTAAGAGCAGGATTTAATTAATTGTTTAATAACTTTAACACATAACGATGACCTCATAAATAGAATTGTAGAAAAGTATTCTGACCGATTTATATGCTTATGAGCCGTATTGACATGAGCCGTAATGTTAATGAAAGCGAAAATGTTATAGTGCTACATGTTATTATTGGGTCTAAACTATAAAAAAAAATGTCGGCAGTAGAATTATTTTATAAAACTGTTTCGAATACATTTAATGTCTATAGCTAAATCTTTGTTACAAATGTATGTGAAGCTTAAAACTTTTGGATGCAAGGATCTCCAGATTTTAGTCCACAGAAAGCGCTTTCAACTCTTTGTGCAATGTGTTAGTTACATAATGTCTAAGATTATGCAGTGAGTGAGGTGGTGATTAAGATTTGATATGTGGACAAGGTAATCCCCAAGCAGATTTATTGCTTGCGGTTGAATTTCTTTGTTAGGTATGCTTCCCATTGCAAAAATCGGAATGTATAAAACATATAAATTATAAATAATTCTAAGTATTTATTTATTACAAAATTCCGTATGAAGCACTCACACAACTTTCTCTTACACCTATTAATACTAAAAGTCGTGCGATTTTACTGATGTACTTTTTTTCTTCAATTTTTGGCGATTTTTTGGAAAACGGTTTCAACGAACTTATTCAAACATCGAATTCTATCTATCTATTCAAATAATAATCTATCAATTTTATTTGAAACATTTTTCTGGGAAAATTGATTTTTGGGGGGGGAATAAAATGAAACAAGTTTTTCTAAATTTCAAATTTTGCTTATATAGCAAAATCGTGCCGAAGATCTCGTACCGCAATCTGCCGATTGCAACGCAATCAAACAACAGGTGAGAGGTCATCTTCTCCTCCTCCTGACACAGTCTACACAAAGGCTCCGAAACACCCAATCCCACCTTGTGCAGATATTTCTTGAACCTACCATGCCCCGTAAACAGACCCGTTATCAGACAGATCTGATAACTGCTTAAACCCAGGGTCTCTTTGGTTCTTCTTCTACCCAGCTCTGGCATGACCATTTTGCCGTGTCTTGCCCCAGTACTTAGCCTCCAGTGACGATTGTGCTCTCTCCGAGTCCATTCTCTCAGAGACGCCATCGCCATACTTTTGGCTATTCCCAGAACAGGTTCCGGCCCACAAAACGAAGTATTCGCTCCGTCCCTGGCCAGTTGGTCGGCTAGTTCATTACCTTTAATCTCTTTGTGCCCCGGCACCCATACCGGCCGAACTTCATTGTGCCGGGATAACGCTTCCAGGAGTCTCTACACTCCTTGACAAGGGGGTAGGTGATTCTGAATGTCCCTAGTGCTTTCAGTGCAACCTGGCTGTCCGAGAAGATGCATATCTCCCTATTCCTAGAGTCCACACGCAAATTCTCCTCAGCACAGATCTTTATTGCATAAACTTCAGCCTGGAATACCGTGGAGTATCCACCGAGGGGCCTCGCAATGAGTACCTCCGGCTTAACTCCATATATACCTCCGGCTCCAGTTTCGCAGGCCATTTTGGATCCATTCGTAAATCAGGATCCCCCAGTCTGGCTTCGTTTTTCCCAACTTTTAGCCCATTCCGATTTTGACGTTATGATCACTTGGAAGGGGAGCTCAAAGTGGAATGTTGGACAGCACTCCTCCTCAGCCATCATAGATAGGGCAGGGACAACCTTCTGTGTTATGTCCAAATGCTTGGCCAGGGAGCTACCTTGCTTCCACTGGCCATTGTTCATTAGTCTGTACGCACTAGCCCTCGCCTCTGCATGTATCAAAAGATGCAGCGGAGGTAACCCCAGTAGTACTTCCAATGCAGCCGTTGGGCACTGCAAAATGCCCCTGAAATCAACTAGCACGTCAGGCTTTGCACTCCTGAGAGGTTCTTCCTCGCGACCTGCTGTTCCGTTTCTGGGCACCACACCACTGCCCCATAAGTGAGGACAGATATGATGGTCCGCGTGTAGAACCAGTGGGCCATTTTGGAGGAAAGCCCCCATGTTTTCCCGCAGGCTCTAGTTACTCCACAGAGAGATTTCTTTCCTTTCTGTGTAACATACTCCAGATGCGCTCCCCAGGTGAGTCTGGAGTCCAACATGATCCACAGATATTTCACCTGACCAGCCACGTACAGAGTTCTTCTAAAGAAGTTCAATGTGGTAAAACATTCCACATTCCTTCTTCTGGTAAATGGAACCAAAGTGGTCTTAGAGGGGTTGACCATCAGGTCCATCCATCTACACCACCTCTCCACTATTCGCAGGGCCTCCTGTAGAAGCTCACTTACAACAGCCTCATGTCCGCGTAGGCAAGGACAGAACGCCCCCCTGCGATCAAGCTCCGCCAGCTGCTCGTCTACAACTATGCACCACAGAAGAGGAGACAAGATCCCCCCTGAGGGCATCCCCTTGTAGCCGTGGTTACAAGCGTCTTCTTATAGAGATTAGCTATGATTGTTCTAGTTTTGAGCACGCTGCCAATCCACCTAGTCATGGTCCGCTTTACCCCGTGCTTTTCCAAAGCCAGTTTGAACGAGCTGTAGGTCGTGTTGCTGAAGGCACCCACTATGTCCAGAAACACGCCCACCGCCACTTCCCTGCCATATACGGCCGCCTACAAAAGAGTGGAGGGACGTTTCGCAGGATTTAGACGTGCTGATTAGGATGCAGGGGCCGCGATAGAAACACCGTCCCCCTGATGTGCAGGTCTACCAGTTTCTCCAGCACTTTCATCATAAACGAAGAAAGACTGATTGATCTAAAGACCTTGGCCTGGATATGAGTTCTCTTCCCAGGCTTCGGAATAAAGACAACTATGTGCATATATACTTGATAACCATGTTTATAGAAAATCGTTGCAACAGTTTTTCAAAAAAAAAATTAAGAAATTAAAAATTCCATTCAGTTATCAGATCTGGTAAATGTTACCTAAAAGGTACCGAAATGTCAAATTTCAGCTTGTTACGACTTATTAGTGAGATATTTTGATCACACACACACAAACACGCAGACTAATTACCAAAACCCATTTTTTCATACTCAGGGACCTCAAAACATGCATTTCCGGTGTAAACTGTGTATCGAAAATTTGACAGGGTTGCAATATTTTCTCTTATCAGCAATAAGAGAAAGTAAAAAAAAAAAAAATTTATATACAACACACGTGACACACAAACATATATGTATGTTTATAAAGATTTTTATATGAACACATCTTCATTTCCAAAGATAATTGTGTATACATCTACTGGATAATAACCGGATATATATTTTTCTTTTTTGGACGTATAACGATCTCACAAGGCAACGCATAGAAGTAGGCCACATTTTGTGTATACGTATTTCACCTTAGTTTGGCGTTCTACTGGAACATATTACACATAATCAGTATATAGCCAAACTTTCTGTGCTAGGGATTTTAACATTTCTAAAGAAATTAGTATGTATGGCTATTAGCATCTTAATAGCGAGTAAAGTTGGCCAATGAGTATATTATCAGTTATTAGTTTGTACAGTTTCTTTTTATTTCATTTTTATTCAACTTTACAAAATTTGTAATTAAATAAATGGTAGCATTATTAAATTATTTTAATTTGGATAATTATAGGTATAAATAGACATTGCAAGATCGCTTGAAATGTAGCAATACGTAAAACTGTTAGTATTATATAATTCGTACTCTCAAATAACATTTATTTAAAAATACTCTTTGCCACACTTTAAAAAAATAAATTGGTTAAATATCATTCTGAAATATCATTGGTTAAATATTAATTGAAAAAAATCATTTTGAAATATATGGAAATTCTACTTCTTATTAATTTAAATACAAGTTTTTGAGGAAACAAGTAGATTACCTCTTATTTTATGAGATAATATTAATAAAATATAATTAGAAATATTGAAATAGAAAAATTCATTAGTTAAAATATGGAGTTGTTAGACAGAATCATAGATATGCCGGATACTTGGTTATTTTGAACAGATGGTTTGAATAACTATAGTTTGATGGAGTATTTCAATGGTTAAGAACACATTGCACATCCTGATTAATTGTTTGGACCAATGTCGGTTGGACCACCTGTATAAAGAACCACAGTTGTGTGACTTAGTGATTTATAATGTGTATTGGCTGGGAAACCAAGCAATTTGAATTTCTTGTATCTTAAATTATAAAACTTTGTCATCCTAGCCAGTTCTTTTAAACTCGATAACATTAATCTGTTCTTCCATAACATTAACTCATCCATTCTAAATATCTAGACTTTATTGTATATCACCCAACGTGCTATTTAGGAAGTCCTGACATCGAGCACACTTTCGGACGAGTGAGAGAACAGCTTCAATGTATTTCTGTAAGTTTAAGATGGGCTCTTATATCGCTCACCGAAGCAGTATTCCTGCTTTGATTTCCTGGACAAAGGGCCATCCTACTCACGGATAAAATAAAGGCTAAAAACAAGTGTTGTGATCGAACGATCGCTGGTCATCCGTCTCCTTCAATGCCCAGTTCTTGAATATGTCAGGTCTGAATATCTCAAAATTTTAACAATCAGACATGACACTAATGGACTGAAAGTAGTGGTGACGTCTTAAGCGGTTCTTACACATGATTATATCGAAATTTTAATTTTACAGCATTTTTTATGTCATGACTAAAAACATGCAGTTTCTAATAAACATGTTTTGAAAGTTATTTTGAATTCCTTAAAAAAAAAATTCTATAGTTTAAAGTATTATTTCAATTTAATTCTGAGTAAAAATCTTTCTTAAGAAAATTTTTAATTAAAATATCGTGCAAACAAAGTAACATATTTCTTTATACTAATTTTGAATTTTTTTTGTCATGGGCGCTGTAATAGCAGAGAAAGAGAGACAAAATGACAGGACCACTCTCTCGGACTGGAGTGGGAGAAACCATATAAATTCAGCGACGGGAGACAGATAGGAGAACAGTACATACTACTGAGTCCATACAGCCAATCACCATGTCATTACCCTTTACAAAAAAAGAAAAACATCTACGTTAATATTTAGTTTTTTCCAATGTTAATTATTAATTTAACTTGAAAATGTAAACATTTTTACAAACTGAAGTAGCATGAAGACATTTTCATTATCTATTTATTCTAAGTTTCAATGCTTGGTTTATGCTAAAATTTTTTCATGATTAATTATTATCAGTACTTGTATATTTTTGAATTATTGCCATGGACTACAAACTCATAAATTGATTCTCTTCTCTCTCTCCTTCGTTCCTTATGATGACACAAGCATACATCATTATCGCTGGCTGCAACATCACTAGCTAGCTTGCAACATCGCTAGCTTCATACCCTTAGCTAGCTCTCAACAAGGCCATCACTAGCTGCTACAACATAAGCTAGTTTTCATCATCATAGCTAGGTTTCAACAACCCAGGCTAGCTGCAACAAACTCGTAGCCAAATCAGATGTGCTACACTCACCGACAGGCTCAAATTTTTCACATATGAAAAATTTCTTCAGGAGAGGGGATGATGTAATAGCAGAGAAAGAGAGACAAAATGAGAGGACCACTCTCTCGGACTGGAGTGGGAGAAACCTCATAAATACAGCGACGGGAGACAGATAGGAGAACAGTTCATACTACTGAGTTCATACAGCCAGTCGCTACGTGTCATTACCCTTTACCACTCTACCATACTCCATCAACTTAAGGGTAAAGTCCAGGCAGTCATTGTCACTTATTATATTATAGAGTGTAAACCACATTTAGTTAATTCATTTAAACCAGACCATTTCTCACCTTTATCAACCCCATTATAGGCGCCCGGAGTCTTCTCAGTGCACTGCCAGTCTCTCGTTGCAGACAACACTGCCCATCACCAGGCAGTGAGCTGTAGAAGTACCTAGGAAGAGAATATCTAAGGGCTCCAAGCTGCACTGGAACCCGGGACCACCGCGTGGGAGTGAAATGCACTTGACTCAACCTTTAGTCATACATTTAATGTTGACAAAAAGAATGCATATTTACTTTGTTGTTGAGTCACTAATTATAATATAATTTGAGTGATCCTGGCAATGGCCGAACCTTGAGGGCGTTCAGACACTGTTTTTTGATATAATTTCTATTGTCAAAATAAATGTATTCAGATAATTTTTCAATAACTCACATTAAGTATACAGGGTGTACATGGAGCAGAGGTCGAAACTTCGAGAGGTGATTCAGCAGCTCAAATGCAACAAAAAATATTCTATTCACTCTGGCCCGATTCTCAATAGTGTCCAAGATATTTCCATGTTTAACTTTTCCAATTACAGCCCAATTTCAGAAAAAGTTGCGCAATTATTGAGCTTCAAGACCATATGAATTTTTTTTTTCCTCTTCGAGCAAGTACAGAAGTATGGTGACAGATGGACGGATTTCCTGCCCACGGTGGAAGAGCAATAATATCCTGGCTGGATGACAATTATCCGCAAGGTGGACAGGGCGATATGGACCCGTACTGTGGCTGCCGAGGAGTCCCGACTTAATACAACTTGTTTTTCATTTGTGGGAAACCTTAAAAACAAAGGTTTATTATACTTCCATCGTAACAGGGAAAAACTAATTGAAAGAATCAGGCAGAATGCTCAAGAAATAGGAAGTGCAACCTTGTCAGTCGTAAAACGGAGCAGATTATGTATTAGAGAAGAAGGGGGCAATTCGAACAATTTTCGTAGCGATTTTAGGTAGGCACCTTGAAAGTACAAAATTTTCATATTGTATTTTATTATTACTATATTTTATTGTTTCTGTATTTTTTATTTCCGGTTTATTAAATAATAATTGTTCAAAACTAAAATGGTTATTTTATTTTTGTTCCTTTTCCAAACATTGACATACGAGGAAATTTATAATTTAATAGCAGCGAAAAGTCAGTTACGCAAGTTCCCATTTTTCTGCATTTACAGTCCTCTGTTCGGGATGGGGTAATATTTAAAAAAAAAAAAAAAATCCATATCGTCTGGAAGCTCAACAAATGCGCTACTTTTTCTGTAATTGGGTGACTCCTGGACTCATTAATAATTGCAAAATTACAGTTAAAAATTTTTAACAAAAATCATCGAGAACGAATTTTTTAGACATTAAAGTAAAAATTTCATGGTTTATAAGAAATGTTTTGTGGCTCTGGGTTAAGCAAATTTATAGGAAATTTAATGCTCTTTCATTTGGAATAAACAGATTTGTTGTAGGATAAAGGATAGAAAATTTACGATTGTTTTTATGGTGAAAAACGCAAATATCGACGGGTAAAGTTAAAAATGCAAATATCTTGGACACTATTGAGAATCTGGCCAGAGTGGATAGAATATTTTTTGTTGCATTTGAAGTTTCGACCTCTGTTCCGTGTACAACCTATATAATACAGTAAATAATATGTTAGTATTATTTACTAACATATCTCAATTCAATAATTTATAAATTACCTACGGTGGGAAAATTAGTAAAGTAATTCTAAACTAGTTTTTCATATAAATAATTAGCTACAAATAATTAGCTAATCACAGTGTAGAAGAGAATTTGTCAAATGTGGGCGTGGTCAGCATGATGATTCCAAATTTCTGATTGGCCCAGCATACGCCCACATTTCACACCTTCTCTTTCATAAGATAATTTAATGCTTTTCTCAAGAAAAGAAACCTTTTTTATTCTTTCAAATGAGCTATTTATAAATCTAAATATCGCATCTTCAAGTTTTTGGTAATATTTTAAACTTTGAACAGCTTTTTGTGTTTATGTCAGCTGCTAAGAATAATGTATGAACACAAATGAAAATTATTTTTTTCTCTTACGTTTAATGGAATTAATGTTTAATATTGCAACATTAATTTCAGTTCTAATTTTTTCTTTACTTCCGATATAAGGTGTAAAAAAAAAAAATAAATAAATAAAGTCATCATACATTTAGTCAGTTTCGTAATTAACTCTGAAAAATATACAAATTTTTCTTTTTCAAATTCCTATAGAATTAAAGAGAGCAATTAACTTCTTTGATTGTAAGAATATTGTTTTATGGTAATAGATATTTCAGGATCTCGATATTTCAAAAAACCGATGGCATTGATGACTACGCAAAAAAAAAATATCACTATTCCTGTCTGATAAGATCTTTGCAATTGGATCACTGGATATATTCATTCGTGGATTGCAAATATGAAATAAAAGAATCGACTTAACTTATTTTCAATTCACTATGTACCCTCAGATTCGGACATGGTTATCGAAGAAATTCTACGATTATTACTTATTTAAAATTATAATTAATTCTTATATATATAATTTTCCAAACATAATACTGTGAATAGTTATTGAAGTAATAAAAGTAAATTTATTACGGTGAAGTAATAACGTTTAATTGACATTTTTCTTGAATAATTATTTTATTAGAATTGCAAAAATTAACATATTGAAAGGTTTAATAAAATGCAGACTGAGATTGCGTATAAAACTTTAATGCAAACTTGTAACATTCATTAGTCATTTTAACATCCATACAATTGCCTATATACTTGCTTGATTAGTTTCGCCTCCCTTATGCAATTTCTAAATACATATTCCATTATATTCATTTGTATAGACCTGTTATTTATGTAGAATAATTTTGCACTTAATACATACATACATAGTTTAAATATAAGAATTTATGCGTACAATGTTGTTATCATCCAGTATCGTTGATTATACACTAAGAATATAATAAATAATTTTTCCATTATTTGTAGAGCTTTTCTTTAGCTATCAGAAACGCTGCTACTTTATTTTTTATTTGAATTTGGTTATGAATTAACTTCAGAAATTTTTTGATATTAACTCTTAAAATCCAACATTTAGCATTACGTAAAATTCCAATCTTCAAATTTTATTAAAATGAGATAAGTTCTCAGTATCGGTCTTTGCCAATGAAGACTCTTAAAATAATTAAGAATATTTGAGGACCAACTTAAAAATACATAATATCGGTGATAGAATATTTAATTAATTGATGATTAACAAACTGAAGCTTATTAAAATGGCAAATACAAAAACTACAAATTATTTTTATTTCATTATTCACATTGAATTATTATTATTATTATTATTTAATTATTATTATTTATATTGAATATTTTATAGAGGGAACGACCAAATATACTGCGACCTAAAACATCGATCTATTGCGGCTGCCTTACGTGTTAGTGTTTGTTCAGAATATGGTCGTCTGCAAAGTACCTACAAAGTGAAATTGTTAGTGATTTTGTATATTATGATAGTACATTATGTCAATGTGTTCGCTGAACTCAAGTAGTCGCGCAAGTAGAATTGTGTTATTTTTATGGACTTATCTTCGGATACTTTGAGCACCAATGACATTTTTCCAAAAGAATTAACAAATTTCTCATCCTCAAAAGTTTCTACCCGACCCTCGCCTCAAGATATTTATCCAAAGTCAAGTATTTAATAAGCCCCCACAATCTTGTTGTGAAATCAACTTCCTCTTCCGGTTGTTATTGTCTAATCTGCAGAAATTCTTAGCTTGGAGAAGACCCAGAAGGTCACACACGGCTAAATCGGGTATGTTAAGTGAATGTTCAATAATTTTGATCCTATGAACAGCCAAAATTCAACACTTGTATGGCAATGTTGAAGAAGCATTGTCTTGGTAGAGCATTAAATCGCTGACGTTCTGAGCGCTGTATTTTTAAGACAGACATAGTGTAATGAATTATTATTGTGCTTTCACCGTTTGCTGTCCTTCTAACTTAATCGCCTTCGCTAGTCAAGCACTACTTAATAAAACTGCCATACCATACTTTCTTCAATGCACACTGTTTTTTTGGAAATGTTGGGGTTTGGTTAAAGCGTTTGTAAAATTGTTTGTATGTTTCGTCACAAATTACAATTTCATAAAGAATAGGACTTTCTCCGTCTTTAAATTTTAAGGGTTTCTTTGTTAATTTGCAATCGTCCGTATCTTGAAAATTTTGTTTGCAAATGTGGAAACCAACGACAAACGACAACCTTCATCAACCTAAAATTTTGTTGCAGAATCGTATGGATACGATGGCTCAGATGCTCAGGCTTAATGACTCTTCTATCATGTTTTCATATAGAATCAGCCTCTAACATTTGAACATTAGCAATGTCTACAGACAGTGGTCGGTCTTCTACTACGATGCTCGTGATTGAGGGAACCGCAACTCTTATAAATTCAGTAAACCACCAAAGCACAGCCGCGCTTTACTTATTGCCTGTTTCTGTTGTAAGCGTTGGCTGCACTTAACCTCATTTAGTTCTACATTAAAATCAAAGATCATAGTTCCATAAAGAAGCAGTTACTGTGATAAAAGACCTATAAAACTAATAGAACAGTGTTAATTTTGTGAAATTGTATTTTCATATCTCAAAACTTTTCGAGTGATCCTCGTACAACATACAATTAGATTATGTTTTATTGCATTTTTCATTCTAATATTATTATAATTATTCTATGAGAAAATTCTGCTTCTTCTGGAACGGTTTTTTTGTCAAAATCAGTTTCACATTCACCTTTAGCAGGTTGTTTTATATGAATAAAAACAGTACAGCGTTATCTTCCTCCTTTCAAGGCGTACATAGTTCCGATAGAAAGCCCATCTGAAAAAAAAACTATTTTAATTGTTTATTGTAATTGTTCGGTATTTAATATAAATTTAAATTTGCCGCCAATAGCGTACACTAATTTTATTTCGCGGAGGTTATTGTACTACCTTGTTAATAATTTACTAATTTATTGGGCTGTGTCCCAAGAGTAGAGAGGGGTAATCTATGCATTTTCTCCTCTCTCGCTCAGTCGCTATCTAAGACTCGCTTGAGTCTGTTGCTCGAAAGAGTAAGTCTTTATGCAACACTACCTTGAATAGGTCACAGTGTAGTACCTATATAATTCAAGCCAGTTCGGTTGCCCTTAATTGTGAAAATCCAAGTGTGTTAATTCTGGTTTTCCTGGGTAGTGTTTAAACTGGTCCTTTTATCGAATAAGCTGCTCCGGTCTCTCTTGGCCTGTAGAGGTTATTGTGAAATCATATAGCTGTTACTTCCGATTGGTTTCCTGCCGTGCTGCTTCTAGGAGCCCGTTTATTTATTATTCACAATCATCAGACAAGCAGCATTATATGGATCATGACTCAGAAGTTATAGGCCAGATGATTTATCTCCTTATTCCTATTTCTCCTCTCCCTCTGTTCCCGATATGGGCTAAGGATACATGAGTCTTCCAGCACTAGTAATCTGCGCTTTAAGGTAAGCGCCATACCTTTAGCTGTTGAAAGTAATAAATAATATTTGCCACCCATTTTTAATTTAATTTTTATATTCATTTTGCTCACCATTATATATTATTACATACAGTCCACTCAATATTTTCACTCTTCAGTTTATATTTTTGCTGTTTTCCATTAATTAGAGCCCACCCGAGGGGGTCTCACCTCAATTAAATATCTTTCCTATATTTTCTGTACAGAGCCTACCAGAGGTTGAAATAAAAGGGTGTAAAAAGAGCTCACCTATATTTTATTTTATTTTATTTTTATTTCCTGTTACTTATTAAACAGTAATAATTCAATTATTTTTGTTAATGATTTTGATAAATTTATCTTGTTAAAAAGAAAAATTAATATTGCGTGAAGCAAAAAAAATTAAATCTTTTTGGTTGATAAATCATTGCAATTCCCCACTTTCCAATTGCCCTAAGTAAATATTAAATTATCACTAAAACCTATCCAGAATATTTCAGTTCTCTACACAAAAAAAAAGAAAGATGTAAATGAATAATATCTTAATTTGTGATAATTATTATTTTATTATAATTTGTTGAATATTAAGTACTTGTCTTTAAAGCCAATTTCGTGGCTAGTTGGTTAAAATATATGCCAGGAGGTGAATGCAAAATACCTTTTATTTATGTTATACTATCTGGCAACCACCTGTAGCTTTCCCGAGTTAGAACTTTCAGCCAACCCGTTATTATGTCCAAGTTTCTACTAGTTTTCTAATGTTGGTCTAATATTCAGTATTCGATACGAAATAAATCATTTTTCATAAATGATTTTTCCTTTATAATGACAAAATAATTTGTTCCGCTATTATTAATTTTCGTAGATTCCAATATAATTTTAAAGTTTCTTTTATGACTAAGATGTTATATTTTAAATATTTACTTCATTATTAAAAATTCCTGATTTTTCGTTACATTTAGTATGTATTTATTGGTAGTATTCATTCTCCGCATAAAGGATTCTCCGAAGAAGAATTCATAGAATTTCATAGTTCCTTTATTATGGAAATAGAAAATAATCTGGGCATCCCTTTACCACTATATCCTCTTCTAAAAGCTTCTAATCCTCCTAATATCTCCTTCATAATAAAGAAGCTCTCTATCAAAGCCCCAGGCTATGACTTCATAACAATAGTTTTATAAACTAAATAATTATAAGCCTAAAACATTTTTTTTGTACATTTATTCTGGGAGTTTCTAGGAGAACATAATATTTGGCTTACCTTTTGAACTACCCAACCAGGTCATCAAAGGTTGAGATGCAAAGGAGAGTGTATAAGAACTTTTAGAGGAGGTCTTACTAAGATTGGTTTACACCAATAAGGCAAGCAAAACCAACGTCTACTCTCCAAAATTAATGAGACTAGTAAGAAGTGGGGATTCGAGGGAGGTTATAAGATCAGCATTAGCAATATAGGGGCAAGTCAAAGGGTTAGTGGATGGAAATAATGGCCATCATTCGCTGTATCTCTGATGGGTCCATACAGAATGAAACTGGTCTGTCTGGAACAGGAGCTTGGATGCACGGGTTGAACAAAGGATGATCCATGACTTTAGTGGGTATGGCTACTGTTTTTCTATGCTGAAACTGTATCGTTGAATGCTGCTATATGATGGAAGAGTAGCAGGGAGAAGTTAAATTATTGAGGATATTCTATGATATAAAGGTGAAATGAATTGGCTAAGGTAATTCACATTACCATTTTGTGGTCCCAAGCCAGCAGTAGACGTCACTAAGCAATTTTATGACAGAAAAGTTAATCAATTCTTCATATGCATCTGGGAATGTTCGATTGAATCTACCTAGTTTAGCTTTCAAGTTTACTCGTAAGCCAGACTTAATAGCGTTTGCTCTATCATGTAATGTGCTTTTCGGTACACAAAAACGACTTGCTGCCTCTCTCATGGTCATTTCTTCACATACGACTTTCTGTAGCGCCATTTTCATACTGAGAGTATCCCACGAATTGTCTTTCTCCCTTTGAACCTCGGCATATTTTAAGTCCTAAAACAAAAAGATAATGATTTAGAACTGACAATGGGCTTCCCGCCATTTTTCGTCCGAGGCTACCCTCCTACCCGGTGTTTAACGAAAAAAAAAATTACCAGTTCTTGTTATGTTAAAGAATTAATAAATTGGTAACTGTATCTTAATATTACAAGTATTATGTAAGATAAATATTAAAACCATACGCTTACCTTGTTCCTTTGGGTGAGGTTTTAAGAAATGGAACAAGCAAACTAAAACGCAGACAATGAACACTTAATCTTTCACTATAATAAAAGACGATCGCTGAATTTTGTTTCTCTTTCAGAATTAATTATACAGAGGGCAGGGAACAAATGCGTGCCGAAATTATGCTGAACTCTGGTATCATTTGCGATAATTATACATGTCAGGGGCTACCCTGTGTCCCAGGCTACCCACTTCTCCCCTACTAATTGCAATAAGAGAAAGGCGTATGAGTGTTTCATACCATAGTTTTTTGATTTCTCGATATTTAATTAATCTTTTGGAGTTCATAAAGTGGAATTATTGAGACTAGCTTTCAATTGAAATACTGTTTTTAAGATTTTAGTTTCCAGATAATATGGTTTGCTTTGGACCAGAACACTAGTTCGAGCTATTGACCTGACAAAGACGGGGAACTATACTTATATTGCAATAAACTAGCTAGAATTCCATACCAGAATTAATGTATGAATTCTTTATATTCTTTAAATTATTGATTGTAGTGATAACAAATTATATTTCTCTTAGTAATTGGTGGTTTTCGTGTTAATAGTAATCATTTAACATTTCACCACTAAAAATGATAACCTAAGTGCGTGACCTTTTTTTAAAGTAAATATGAAATTTCTAACATATATTATTTAAATATAATATTTTACTATATACTCAAGGTAATTTCAATTTTTAACATTTAAATATCGTTTTATACTTGACCTCATCGCTGACCTATAGAATTCATTTCCTTGAACTGAAACAAGTGCAACTCATTATGAATTCTTTTTTTTTTTTACGCTAAATTTTGATTAATTTATTTATTTATTTTTTTTTTTAATGTTGCTTAAAACTATAAGGAACTTATTATGGTGGCAAACTATCGATATTTCTCTTGTGGCTTCTCTTGCTTTTAAAAAAAAATTAAATATTTTATGCAAATCATTTTTTGCGTTTCCTACATTGCGTAAACTGAAAAAAAAAAAAAAAAAAAAATTTACTGGATTTATCTTTCACAGCCTTCCCAATATTATATATAAAAAAAAAAATTCACCGAAAATACACTAAGTGTTCTGAAAATCTGCTCTGAAACATTCACCTGACCTCTTCGCATCTTATGTCTGCTCTGAAACATTCACCTGACCTCTTCGCATCTATTGTCTGCTCTGAAACATTCACCTGACCTCTTCGCATCTATTGTCTACTCTGAAACATTCACCTGACCTCTCGCATCTATTGTCTGCTCTGAAACATTCACCTGATCTCTTCGCATCTATTGTGAGCATAAAGTACAAAATTTGTTCTAACACGGAATTTTCACTGAATGTTTTAAAATATTTAGACGTATTTATTACGTCAATTTGATTACCTATGGAGATGGACCACCAGCAGCGCTTCATATCCATGCCCTTGGTTGTGCAGTTAAGAGATAAAGCTATCGTCATATTACTCCATAGGGCCCTTGTAATCAATTTTCTCAGAAAAAATTACTAAACTTTTTTAATTTAATGAAATTAATTGAAGAAAATTAATCATATTAAAATGGCACGGCACTTTAAAGAAAGCTATAAAGATGGTTATGAAATGGCTTTTAAAAAAAAAAAAAAATGCTTAAATCATTTTTCCAAAGAAAAGTGTTTAAAACAAAAGTTATAGCAATGTATGAGTAGATAGTAAATATATCTTGTTTAAAAACTTGAAGAATTTTCCAAAAAAAAAAAAAAAAAAATCGCAAATAATTGAAAAAAAATTCAGTAGAGTAGCGCTTTTTTGTTCACGAATTTTATCCCAATTCGTGTAGGATCTAATTTGGCACCTTAGCGAAATATCACACTTGGATAGACTTTTACTTTTGAGTTATTTTGTTGACAAAAACACACACACACGAACGCACCTTCTTATCATTGGCTAAAAAATATTTATTTTTCATATTGAGGGGCATCAAAACATCTATTTTCAATTAAAATTCATTTTTCGAAATTTGACAGATTTTTCAGCAGTGAGAGAAAGTAATTAATTACTGTTTGTAGAATATCATTTAAATATATATGGGGATTTATTACGTAAGTGTATGTGTGTATGTGCCTGGTTGATGTCTATAGGTTATTCCCTCTCCCTCCAAAAAAATTGCAGTATGTTGAAAGGAAACCGAGTCGCTGGCTACGAGCATTTTTCTTTAACCAGATTTACGATTTTTTAAATTTTCATTTTGTTTTTTTTCATTTTATTTCTCCTTTTATTTACTTGTTCATGTACATCTATTTGTTCGTGTACATTCTCTGTATTGGGGGTGTCCATTGCCGTTCTAAAGAAGCCAATGTATCCATTTTGGACGTACTAGCTCACTTATCACAATGTGCGAAAGAGATTTTTTTTTAAAGGTTCTAAATTATAAGATAGCCTTTTTACTTGAAATGTAACTTCTTCTGAATGTTTATTCATTTCAGTTTCCTTGATTTTCTCCTGAAGAGTTTCATTAACTTTGGAATACCTAAAATATTAAATACACATATGTGAACTTTCTCTTAATTTCAAAAAGAACATCAAAACAGCAAACATGTTTTTTGAGGAATTTAAACTTGACCTTTATTCTTCCATTTCTGTAGCTGGGGAAGCTGCCGGGCAAATTACAGTATGGTCTCAAATAAGATCTCTCTTCTTTTGTACTCTATTCTTCTCTATGCTCCATACAAGGAAAACTTTTCTCTCTGTAATATCAGGCAGTACACTTACCTTCCCCATGGGGCTCCGTCTAGCACGCTCTTGCCTTGGATGTGAATGATCCGGGTTTGATTTAGAACTAAAATAAAAAAGAGGTGCCATTGTATACGCGATTTAAGCTATCAAGCTATTAAAACCAACGAAGTCGTGTTTATTGTGAAAATATAAGAAAATATGAAGTAGATTTAGTAGTCATGATAGGTAAAAATTAAAAAAAAATAATCACAATTTTTCTTATTCGCTTTTAATCTGAAATAACTATAACACATTTTCTTTTTTTCCAACAAGCTTTTCTTTTTTTTTTTTCTTTTTCTTTTTACAAAAAATAATAGCGTAATTTTAATAAAATCCAACCATCCTAGTTCCTAACAGCTCAAATATAACGAACATAATCTTGAAGCATTATTCAGATAATATAATTTTCCATTATTCAATTAAAAAAAAAAATAAAGTGATATCATAAATCAACAATTCTAATTTAAGTACAAATTAGTAATTCAGTTCGCTTCCGAATATATCCTTATAGAAAAGTTATTATAGGGGTAAGTTTGTAAAGGAAGTTTGTAAAAGCTTTAAAAACATTTTGAGGAAAGAACTAATACCAGAACTATAAATGATGCAATGGAACTCTTTACTGACTTGATTATGTAACCAACTGAATAAATTATGTTGCTTTAGAGGATATACTCCCTGGTTACTACGAGTAAATTTAAACTTTATTTATAACAAAATTGTATTATAAAAGTTAGAAACTATTTAAAGTTAAAAAATAAAAAAATAAAAAAAACTCAAATCTGAATTTCATTAAATATAATTTGAGTTGATGATCTGGTCTGCAATGCGGAGCCAGTGGCTTGTATGCTATTAGCGAGTGATGCTGTTTGTAAGTTTTTTGCTGGTTTCTCATAATATTTTTTGTACTTTTGCTAAACAGTAATGTGCAAATGATTTATGTGTTTACACAACCAGTATGGACATTACCGCTAAAAACTTGTATTTTGTATTTTTGATTCATTAGTAATTTTATGAATAAATTTATGATTAAGTAATTTATTGTTTTTACCATTGTGATCCTTTAGTAACTGGCTGTAATTATTGAAATCTATCGCTATAAACATATTCAATGATGGGAACCACTACTTCAATAAAATATCTGCCAACAATGTGTATCCTATCCAATAACTTTCTTGAGAATGAGTTGCTGAGAATTAAATGCTGAATTTTAGCGGCTGTTAACACCGGAATCTTATAAACTTAAAACTGATCATTAGAATCGTGCTTGTTTTCGGAATCTTTACTGACACTTTCGCGTAGTGAGCACAAACTATCCATACCTTAAAGCAAGCTTTTGCTATGAGTTTGCTTTTAGCCGGTTATTATTCTAAAACATACGCAATTATGAGCAGGGTCAACCCTGTAGAAGAAGTGTAAAGAAGTCAGCAAATTCGCGACACAAATGCTGGACTTAATGGAGGCTGGTTTCATTAGCAGCCGCACCGAGATGATATCGTTGTACTTTCACATGCGGTGGACAGCCAATCTTCAAGCCAGAAACTGTCTCTAGTTTCCACCTAAAGATAGAAGAAAGTGTGAAAAAAAGCCGGAAATCTGAGGGCTTTACAACTGAGGCAGTAGCAAGATAAACTTTAAGGAGTGAAGAAGTGTCAAGATCTATCTAGCCATATCGGTCTTCAGGTAACTCATATAACCCTGTCTACATGAGGCTGCATTCATCGCATCAATCACTCTTCGCTCGGTCACTCTACCAAACTGTAAACACTTCTCCTCTCTATCTAATATAGCTAAATTTAATTGTAAAAATTTCTATTATCTCTTTTCACTATACGTCAAACGTCCTGCTACCATTAAAATAGTTTACTGATAACAGTTAGCTTGCTTTTGTCTGATAATAGGTCGAATTGACCCGAAGACATCGATTTTATGCGAAAATCATCGGTAAATATCCAATAAACTGTTTCTAATAAATGATATGAAATACTTCTTCTTCTTCTATTGGCGCAACAGGCGCATGTAGCTGCCCTTGGCCTCCTCCACAATTGCCAACCATCTCTCTCTATCCCGGGCGTGCGTCACACTTCTATTTAATTTCTTAAGTCTCTCCGCACGCTGTCTTTGCATCTATTCTTGGGAAGTCCCCTTGGCCTTACTCCATCAGGTGATTACTCGTATATCTTTTTTGCAATTCTGCAGTCTTCCATCCTCAGGAGGTGTTCAAGCCATCTCAGCCGCTGAATTCTGATCTGCGCTGATAGGTTTATATCTTTGTAAACATCATATAATTCCTTATTTTTCCTTCTATGCCAGACGCCGTTCTCAAATATTCCTCCAAATATTCGTCTCAACACTTTTCGCTCAAACCGGTCCAACAGATTTGCTGACGAATTCTTGAGCGTCCATGTTTCAGAGGCGTAAGTGACGACTGGCCTTATAAGGGTTTTGTAGATCTTTATCTTGGAAGAGCGGCTTACGAGCCGGCTTTTCAGGACTCTGGCAAGCGCAAAATACGCTTTATTCCCAGCAAGGATCCACTTCCTTATCTCCTCATTCTCTTCCACATCTTCGTTTAATGCGGAACCGAGGTATTGGAAGCTGTTTACTGCTTCAAAGAGGTAGTCACCAACTACATAATGTTGCGGGCGATGGACTGGCACTTTTCACCTCAGCACGAAGACCTTTGTCTTCTTTTCGTTGATAAAGAGGCCCATCCTCCTTGCTTCATCGTCTATTTTTACAAATGCCTCCTTCATACTTAAGCGCGATCTTCTTCGATATGAAATACAGCTGGCATAAAAGCCTCGATATGAGTGATGTTTAAAAAAAAAAAATCGATAGAATTCAAAATTATAATATTTAAAATTTCCTAAAGTATTCTAATATTATTTCATTAAAATATGTCTTTACTTGGATGACTTTGTTTAAGAGGCAACGGTAAAGAAACTAGAACGCTAGAGTTTCATCGCTAAATGTATGTAAAAGAAATTTTTAACGGTAAATAATGAGTGGTTGGCACTAATGACACTGGAAGTAGAGATGAATCCAACTGAAAATAAAATAAAAGTATTAAAAATATAGCAGGTTCTTTACCGCTGTCCTAAAAACCTACAACATTATGTAAAACACTACAAAGAATTGAACCAATTAGAAATGAATAAAGTTAGACCACACACAAGTAATTAAAAAAAAAAAACATTTATAGTTTCAAGTTCAATGAACTTATTTAAAAATATTTTTAAAATAAATATTACAACATTTATGAAACATTAAATATAAAAAAAAGAGTAAAAAACATTCTTAAACTTTTTTAAATAACTCTATGATCATTGATTTTACCGTAAAAATAATTATTTTTTTTTTTTTTTATGTAATTGTTTAATGTTTGGTATGTGAAAGTTTAAAAAGGCATTCCAATATCAATTTAATTTTTATACTTCATCTCGATAAAATGAATTTGGTTTTTATACAAGCATTACTGTAATGGAGTTAAAAAAAAAATTCAAAATGCATACGAATGTATATTACATTCTCAAATACAAGAAATGCAAAAAAACTAATAGGTAAAAAACAAATTGAATTGAATAAAAAAACGTTAGGTTTTATAATTTGAATTAAACGAATATAGACCAAATGTATTGAGTAACAAGAGTTCAATAGGGTGATAACGTATGCGTGAGAATTAAAAAAGGCAAATGGCAGTGTAAGCAAAGGATCACTTTGATTGACTAATGACTTTTTGGACTTTTCCAATCTGCATAATATTCTGTCACGCTTAGGGAATTGATCCTCTAATAGATAGCTGTGCCAGATTTAGCAGTTAATAAGACTAAAATACAATTTTCTCCAGACTTTTCAAAATATCAAAATGAGAAAACTCGCCCATCGTTCGCCCATCATCAGGATGCGTTTGTTAAACAATGTGATAACACAGATTTGCACAAAGCAAATGTAATATATACACTCAATGTATAAATTTGCTCTGTGCAAATCTATGTTATCACACTGTTTGACAAATGGGCGAACGCCCGAAACCGGTCGATGACAACAAAAAGAAGCAGGCTATCACGGAAAATGTCTCTGAAATTATTGGATATTGTCCATTCTCATTTTGATATTTTGAAAACTCTGGAAAAAGTTGTATTTTAGTCTTATTATCTGCTAAATCTGGCACAGCTATCCATTAGAGAATCACTTCCCTAAGCATGACAGAATATTATGCACATTGTAAAAGTCCAAAAAGTCATTAGTCAATCAAAGTGATCCTTTAATTACACTGCCATTTGCCTTTTTTAATTCTCTCGCATAATTTTTCACTCTATTGAACACTTGTTATTCAATACATTTGGTCTATATTCGTTTGATTAAAAATGTAATATATACACTCAATGTATAAATTTGGCATTTAACAAATACATTTAAAAGACCAGTGAGTGTGTAAACTGAATTTGCTCTGTGCAAGTCTGTGTTATCACACTGTTTGACAAACGCATCCTGATGATGGGCGAACGTCCGAAACCGGTCGATGACTACAAAAAGAAGCAAGCTATCACGGAAAATATCTCATGATGTGGAACCACAACAAATATCCAATAGTTTATTTCATTTTCCCTTATTTAAAAATATTTCTTATCCAGATCTTTGTGAAGATATAAAAATTCTAAGGTAGGACATTATTACTGTTCAACTTATCACTTCAGGTTTCCAGTTTTGACAGAACCCTTCATGACAGATGCGGCGGTGGAATCAAAACGGAATATCTAGTATGGGCTTCCTAAGATTTTTGTTTTTCAGAAGTGTTGTTCACATATGTAACAGCAACCAAAGGGAGATCAGCAACCAAAGACAGTAAAGAGAAGAGAAACGAACCCAAACCACTCTCTCGGACTGGAGTGGGAGAAAGTGTATAAATACAGCGGCGGATATTCCATGGGAATACAGTTCAATATAGAGTTAAATACAGTTCAAGACAGTTGGATACAGTTCAATATAGTTCACGATACTTCATCATCTCGCCAGTGACTTCGAGTTATTCTCATACCACTCTACCTTAAACATTCTCTATTGTAAAGTCCAGGCAGACTGTGCCTCATAATTATTATACCTAGTTAAGCAGTCTTCTTATTTCAGTGTTAACCAGTCTAGAACAGTGTTAACCCAGTCTTCTTATTTCATTAACCAAACCCAAATTCTCTCCACCTAACACATCCATTATATTGATGTAACAGCAACCAAAGACAGTAAAGAGAAGAGAAACGAACCCAAGTACTCCTTCAGTGGGAGAAACTGTATAAATACAGCGACGGACAGTCCAGAGATATACAGTTCAACATGCAGTTCGATACAGTTCAATAGAGCTCACTATTGTTCATCATCTCGCCAATCACTTCGTGTCATTCTCATACCACTCTACCTTAACCATTCTCTACTGTAAAGTCCAGGCAGACTGTATCTCATTATTATTATACATAGTTAACCAGTGTTAACCCAGTCTTCTTATTTCATCAACTAGACCCAATTTCTCTCTACCTAACACATCCTTATAACAAACTCAACCCGACTCATCGACACACACATACATATATATATAATTTATTCATAAAAATAACGTTTTAATATTCTGACACCTCGAAACATACATTTCCTAGGAAACCGCATTTTCAAAAATTGGACAAGATTTTCCTTCAGTTTTAGCCTTAAAATAATGCATTATAACCGACTTCTGTATACAGCGTGTATAACCTGACCGATATTTCAGGAATAAAAGAAATATGCATTCTACGACGGATGAAATACCAGATGTTATCCAGCATTGCGTACCCATCCACCTTTTCAAATATATTAAAGTATACTGACTATCCCGGTCGGGTTTAGCCCGCCTAAAAATGTTTTCCTAGTTTGTAATACTCTTACAAAAACAATTGAAGAAAGTAACAACATGTGGTCCAAGATATGTATTAGGAAATTTCATTATAAGAATTAAATTTATTGGAATGTTGCCTAATGTGCCATGAAATACAAAATCATTTAATTTTTGCATAATCTAAAATAGGATAAATTTCATCTATCCGAAAAAAGTAAAAAAATCACAGGCTTATCTAGTTATCCCATTCATTTTTTTTTATAACAAGTAGCGTTCAATGTTTTTTTTTTCCTTTCTTTTTTTGGATCTATTTATTATTTATAATTTATTTTCTCCATAATGACAACAAAACTCACATTGGGATCATAAAGTGAAAAAATAAAATAAATATTCCATTTCCTGACATTAATGAATAAAGTAAAATACTGCGTAGTCATAATAAACACGAATTATTGTAAAGTATCATGTGATCCGTACAGGCATAGATGTCGTCCTTTCTTACGCAAGGCACTAGTAGTATGTAATTCACGATGTTCTATCACACTACCATAGTTGACTGGTATAATAAAATTGATGAACCGATTTATTACGTACTTGAAATAAATGTACATGTTATTAATTAGAAATATAAATATTTTTCTTTTTTCTTCTGCAAAAAGGAAGTGTATATTGCAATAAAGTTCGAAACCATTTTTGTGTTTCTTTAGCGTTTATAGGTAGTATGTATTGATTCAAATTTTTCAGTTTAAATATTTGTTTAGGAAAAATTGTTTAATTACTTTATGATAGCTTTGAATGCATAATACAAATTTAAAATATTTCTTTTATTTCACAGTAATTAGATATTTAATTAAGTAAGATGGAAGTAAAATTGAAGCTTGTAGTTATCGACAAGGAGAGAAGTTAACGTCGACAACACTCCCACTAAATAAACTGGTAGAAATTATAGCAATCTCCAAAGAGATGGAGGTCAAAAGCGGCTCAGCCGGTCCAAGCATTATCCAGAATAGCTTGGGCAGCGAGAATTTGAGCTTAAGTGATGATGGGAATGATGTGAGAGAATTATGAACTTTATGTGTTTAGATTATGGAGTCTTTTAGTTGTATAGGATTAATTTCGTCTCTAATTTTACCATATAACTAAAAATTTAGCTGATATTTATTTAAAACACCACCTTCTTAGTTAATTTTTCAATTTTTTTCTTTTGGTTAATACATGCTACATTACATTAACTGGATTATTGTTTCTATATTTGCTAATTTTGTTTCTTGATTTGGTCGCTTTACTCTTATAAACTAGTTGAATGGAATTCAACGAAGCAAGAAGCCATATGGTACGGCTGGATTTAATATGTTTTTTTGGTCATGGTGAGTGTCTAGTGAAACCTTGAATAAGAATGCATTTTGTGATGTGTTGTAGTAGGTTGTGGCGTGAGCGGTTTTGTAAACGGCTTTGTGTATGTATGTTTTAAAGAGAGAGAAGTATTAGAAATAAATAAGTAGTCCACCACTGTTAACAATAAATATATTCTCTTAAAATAACAACTACAAGTTATTTGCAATGAATGTAAAAAGCTTATTAATATATGGAAAATAACTAGATTGATTTAACAACTTATAACTGGCACTGAAGCTAAGAGAGGCGATTTTAGCCACAAGTGTTTTCTCGTTGGATGTCTAGTTCAGACTGTCTTGAAAGAATGTCTTCTGTTGTTCGTTCAAATCTTCCCCTATGAGAAGCGGTAGACAAAGCTAACCAAGTTCTATGAACTCTTCTGTAACGGTAGTCTTCTACCTGGAAGTACCCTTTTTGCCAGCAACTGTTAGAATATTCTCTAATAATGATATTTTTCAAATAAAATATATTTATAGATATAATTTCTGGCATCCATCACATTTCCCTCTACTATTACAATAAGAAGTTTAGCGATTGTGTCAAATTTTAAACTGAGTTTCCAGTGAAAATAAATGTTTCTGGGTTTCTATATTATGAAAAAAATTGTTTTAGCGATTGTGTATGTGTTTGTGTTTGTGTGTACGACTGTATACACACATGAATATGTGAAAAAAAAAAATGCTAAGGCTAATATGTGTGTTGTTAGTGAATAAAGAAAATCGTTAGAGCGATTTTTATTACGAGAAAATCGCGATATACTGAAAAAATACAAGGCAATACAAAAATTCATATCAGATCTGATGTTTGAATTTGAACTTCTTGCGATTTTCTGTTGTTCACATATTTTGTTTCTCACAGATGACAAAAAAGAAAGAGAATCAAAAAAGCACTTATACTGTAGCTAACGCGCATACAGAGTATTCGGTAATAATTTTTTTTTTCGCATTCAGTTCACCTCAAAACATATTTCCGAATGAAACCCTATTTCGAAAATCGGGCATGATTCAATTTTTATAAATTTTTTCTTGAATTCTATTTAAAATGTTATTTTTTCAAACTTTTCATTGCAAATAAGATTGTTATAAATAACAGAAGCACAACTTGAAAAAGTCATCACCGTTCTTGTGAACAGCAACATAAATAATAGTAACCATAAAGTAAACTTTTAGTAATTATTCCTCTACTAACATTAGCCTTATAAACAGTACATAGTATATGATAATAATAGAGAAATAAAAACTTTTTACAATTAGAATAATGTGTTTATGAAGTGAACATGTCTCTTGACTAAAAGAATTAATAATATTTTTAACGAGTTCACCATTAACAAGAGATGGCACGTACTTTATCTTCTAACTTAGACATAATAAAAATACTTCTTATTTTCCTTCACACCTTCATGCTTGATTGGTTTGTTGGCTCTTTAATGAGTGAAAGGTTTACTATATAAACAAAGAACTAAGACAACTCCAGCTACTGCTTTAAAAATTGACTATTTTGTTAATCAATTCATGCTTAATTAAAGAAACTATAATTGATTGGATTTTTTATAATATAATTTAAAACTTTAAATTAATAATTGTTAAAAAATCTCTTTCAAATATAGACTTGTTTTTTGAACTACAAATTAAAATAAAAAAAATCTGGAGTAAAACACTCACACGAACTGAAAATTCGGTTCTGGCTAAAAAAGTAGTTAAATAAATTTGTTACCTGCTATCGTTTTTTTTTTTTTGCTACGCCGTGACTTAGGCTAATCAGCTATTCTACGTTGCGCGGTCCTTTATAAAAAGGCTGCGCTGGCGATTGATATTTTTCGTTTAGCTAAATATCCAGCGGGCATGTAACAACAATCTGGGACGCGAACAACTTCACCCTCCATTTCTTTTTTTTCAATTGTCTGTGAGGAGAGGAGACCAAGTCCTATGCTATCAAAAGCACTTCTGGGCCCATTATAGCTACCCCAAAGTTTGGAGCCTTCTCAGTGCACTTGCCAGCCTCCTGACAGTAAGCTTTAAGGGGCTCCTAGGAAGAAAAAATCTAAGGGCTGCAGCTGGACTCGAACCCAGGACCTCCGCGTTGCTAGTCCAGCGCGCTACCACTGAGCTAATCCCTTCCCTAATTGACTCTCCATTACTAATATCTTTAATAGTGTACAGTACTATGATTTAGGTTAGAAATTTCCTTTGATTTAATATTATTTCTAGTCATATTCCTATTCAGAACAAAAAATATTATATTTTATGAAGTAATTAGGTTGTAGGAATTAATTGCAATCCAGATATTTTCTTCTATCCATTTAGCCGCCTATCTAATAACAAGTAACATAATTACGAGCGGAAATATAATAATAATAATAATAATAATAAGTAATAATAATAACAGTGCTTTATTAAAAAATATTAATACAAACATATGTACATAAATTAAGACACTAGGACATGGAATTACTCCGTCTGCCAAGTTGACTCATCTAATAAATAAATATTTACGTAGGAAGTGTAATTATTCATAAAATAAAAATAAAGCATTCTGTGACAAGAACCAAAAAATATAGATTTTTCAAAAACATAAATAGAAATTAACTTTGCAAAAACAAAATGGATGCTAAAAATAGTAAATAAAATTAAAATAAATAAAACAATAAAATTTTAATAAAATGGCTGTATTATTTTAAAAGAGCTAGGAAAGGAAAGAGAATATTTTTGAAAATGAAACAAAAGAGAGAAACTTCTCTTTTGTTTCTCTTTTGTATGAGCGGAAATATTGTAATATTTTATTTTTATTATAATATTTTCCGCTAATTATTTATTTTAATGTAACTAGAAAAAAATGATTCTTATTATTTTTTTTTTTTAAGCTCCAAAGTTATTGCGTATTAAATTTCAACAAAGTAATAATTAAAATTAAAAACTAAAAAAAAAAAAAAAATAAACTTGTCTAATTGATTATTGTAATTATACATTTCATTTCTTTTCTGCATAATTACCGACATCATATTTCCACATTAGCAATGATTACAACATCTTTTTTTTTTTTTTAAATTATTAATAAAGTTTGAAATTCATTTGAATTTTTAATTATGTTAGACAAATATTCATGAACGATTATTTTGTTAAAAATGAATATGAATATAATATTTTGCCCAAATTAAAAATGAATACATATTTAACTTATAAAAATTATAGCAATTAAAATATATTGTAAAAATTCTATTCAAGGGAATTTATTATTTTCGAGCTTGATAATTGCATCCTCTATTGAGATTGTTTCATCTGTAATAATTCGAATTCCCAGATCTCTAACTTAGACCAATTCGTTTATACTTAATACTACTCCAGCGTTTATTTCATATTAGTTTTCCATCATTAAGAAACTTTACAAAGAAACTAAAGCTTCAAAAATTCCTTCGTTAAGCAATTCAGTATCAGGAGCTCATTCTTTAAGAAAAGCAATTCGACACGACGAACGATGCTTTATACATCTCAGTATAATGTTCCATTGTGTTCCTATGGGATTCATAACGGGAGAATATGCAGTCAGTTCACTGTGTTTCCTAATTGCTCCAAAAAGTAGGTGACGACTAGAACTCTCATGTGGACATGCTTTTAAACACCGAATTTATCCTAATAAAGGAACGAAAGGAGCCCAAAATCCAAAAGAACTTCTTCCAACTAACTTTACCATTATAGTTACGTATTTGCCACATCATAAAAGACAGTCTTTGAAAATGCAACATTTCATCGCCCCTATCCACGCTAGAACTTAGTCATCTGATCGATACAAACAGAATCAGTATCCATGAGTAAAAACAACAGCACCCAATTTGGGACGTTTTTAAATGTCCAATAGGGGACGCTGATTCGCAAAGCGTCGCACTTCTGATGTCTCCCCAGCAGTAGTTGACATAATGCTACAGTCTAGAGATTACGGACTGCTTTTTTGATTCCGGTAGCTTCCTTCTGATCACACTAGGGATGTACTCGTAAATTACGGACTTATATATATATATGTGTTTATGTGTGTGTGTGTGCGTGAAAGAGAGAGTGTGTGCGAGAACTCTATAAAGAGAGAATCCATTTTGAATGAAAACATATTTTGTAGTAGATAATAGTTTTTGATTAATAAATAGTTTCACTTTGAACTTTGTTTAAAAAACTTCAATGTACTTTTTTTAAATTAATTTTTCATAAGACTACCCGATTTTTTTTTTTTTTTAAGTTTTACAGTTAATTTAGTTGATAAAAAAAGCAGATTATTTACATTTTTCATTAAAAATTTCTTATTGTAAGTTTTATTTTTGCATTAAATTAAACATTTTATAAATAGTTAAAGGCATGAAAGTTGAAATTTCCCTTTATATTAAAAAGTGAAAAAGAAATGAATATAAATAGGAAAAAATATAGGAAATGGAAAACTTTAATTAAAACTAAATAAATAAATAAATATTCCCTTTATGTAAATAAATTAACACAGATGTCAACTAGGCCTACCAATCAGTCTTTCTCCTTTTCAAAGCGTCATGTTTCAGAAGTTTACAATCAATCTTTTCACAGAATACAATATACAAGTAAATACTTAAATAAAAAAAGATGCAATTACATTGATATTGATATTTATTAATTTAAAAGAGAACCAGGAAACTTTGCGCTCAAAGGTTGATTTGATTTCTAAAATGCTTGACTTATATTAGATAAAGGTTATGGCTAGAACACTCATCTAAAAAACATAGGCATTAATTTATATATTATTTTTAGAATTGATATGTCAAAAGAAATTCATATTTTGAGAATGAAAAAATTTCAAGAAAAATTAATGAAATATTAGTTGCGTCGGTTATCAGTTTACTAGTTATAAGAAATTTGAAGAAACCCGTTGAAGCTGTATTCGAGAAATTAGAGTAAAACTTTTCTTCTTTTTTTTAAGAAAGTCACAACTGTACAGATAATTATAACAAGCGAATAAGATGGTAAAGTGACTTATGCTGGGCCTGAAAAATTTGTTGGGATATGTCTCCTAATAAAGGTATACTTTATTACATTTCATTAGTTGTCGAAAAAATGCGTACTTGAAGTTAGAGGGTGGCCAGGTAAAGTCAGCGGCATTTTAGTCTCCTGCGAGTGTTCTTTGGGGTAGTAGTAAGGGAAGTGAGTTTTTGAACCTAGAGTCATGGAATTTTTCGTAACGTGTTTTTATTAGCTGATAGACAAAAGTAATTTTGAGGTCAGTGTAAGAAAACAGAACGATTGGTAATTCTTCTGAGGACTTTGTATTGAAAAGATTGAATGCGATAAGAGTTCGAACGCTTGGTTGAACCCCCAAAAGTTGCATGTTAATGTCCAAAGGGACTTTATAATAGTGTTATAGATAAGTGTTTTCATGGGAAATTAGTCTCGAGAGAAGCATGTATTGTATGTTTAGTTCGTCTTTTTTATCTTGGGTACAGATTCCTTTGGTCTATATAAAGTCCTAAATATCGGACTTAGTCAACTGTCGATATTATGGTCCCACGGTGGAGGATGCCAGATAGAGTAGCGCGACGGAGGGTGAAGGATGTGCACTTGCTTTAGTTGGGATTGACCTCTATTCACCAGCTGATAAGCCAGTCTTGTAGAGAAATGATGTCGGATTGTAGGAGACGAGATTCGAAAACAGAATCGGGATTTGAAGCAATTATGTTTGAAGAAATGCTTTGGGTAGGGATATATGCAGTATAGAACATTATATAGGATGGGAGCAAGCACACTGCCTTGGGAGACACCAACATGGGTGATCTGGTGACGAAGTGACATTAAAAATCCCTCTAAAGTGCCAGTAACGTTTGAGATGTATAAAATGATTATGGAAATTCATTATGTTACTAAAATTCCGAGTTTGAAGACAATCAATTGACTAAAAGTGTCAATTTCCTTAAATTTTTTTATATTTTCGCAATATTCCACGATAACTATACCAATGGGTTTCTTTAAACTTGGTATACTAACTGCGGGCTTTTCAAAACCTATCGCTTCTGTTTTTAACATATTTCTGAAAAAATTATTTTCGAACGTTCTGAGGAAGCCGGAAAGTCACGTTAACCGGCATCCATTATATCTTAGTTCATCCAGATATTTAATACAAAAAGAAACTAATTATTTCGAAAATTGTTATTTAGGACTGTAAACATTGCAGTAAGAGAAAGTTGTGTGAGTGTTTCAAAACTGATTTTAGTTTTATACGTTTACCTTTCCTAATTTTGATTTGTTTCATTGCAAAGTTGTGGCATTTCTTAGCGTAAAATTATCTTTTTAAGATATCATTTTAAAGTGGGAAATAATGAGTATAAAGAGGGCAGTTATAAGAAAACTGTCTTGACGATAAAAGAAAATATTATGATCTCCCAAGAAAAGGTGAAACAATTTTCATAAAAACTAAGTGGACGTAGCCTTAATGTATGAAATAAAAGTAAAAACATACGACTTTTCTCATAAAATCCAGCTCGAGTTCTAACTATAAGGAGAATAAAAAGAACTCATTTAACTACATTTTAACACGGAAGATTTTATTTTTATTGAATATAATTAAGTTGCGATTTTGTCTTCAAGTTAGATTTAATAAATATACTTTTTAGCATAAATAATGGAACAAATTTGACAATGTTAATAATCCAAGTGAAATGTATTTGGTGAGAGTGTTGAGTTATTGTGTGTTTGTGGTAGTAGTGGGTGTAGCATGAACGGTTTGGTAAAAGGGGCTTGTGTATGTAAGTTTTAAGACGGAGAAGTAATAAGAAATAATTAAGAAAACACTGGTAGATTAAATTAAGATATTATCTTTAAAGATATTTAAATATTTTACAATATCACAACTATATATTACTAAATCAGATGTTTATCTAGAATAAAGGCAAATCACTATCACTGGCACTGAGTTTAAGAGAGCGATTCCTGAAGTGTCCTGGTGAACGTCTATCTCAGACTATTCTTGTTTGAAAGCAGAATGCAGACTGTTCGAAAGAATGCCTTCTCTTGCAAAACAGTTGGCCAAGTGGCATTGTATTAATTTAACGGATTCTTGTGCCTTTGCCTCCCTAATAGCAATGACCTTAAATTACAGTACCTCACTTTAAAATACATTATTGTTGCCAAAATTATTTCACTTAAAATATTTAAAAAACTATTTATTTTTGCATTTCTTCTTACATTACACAATTAAAACTATAGTTGACGAGGGTTAAAGAATAAAATTTTCTTTAACTTCAATAAGAATGTATTCATTGTTCGATGTTACTGACAATTCATGATTAAGGACGCAAAGATGCCTGAAACGTCGTACAATAATCTTTTATTATACTTGAAGAAAATTATCGTTTTACTTACCAACTATCGTTTAACTTAAAACTACCTTTAACACTTTAATTATGGTTGTTCGCACGTTCTATTTATTATTTAGACTCCTTGCCTGCCTTTCTTACGTTCTGTTCCACTATGAATTCCAAAATAATTATCCAAAAATATCCAAAATATTCTGACAATGAGATACCAAACGGTATCTCATAGATTATGAAATGTAATTGGTGATAGTGTATTTGTAGTGGCTTGAGCAGGTTTGTAAAAGGGCTTGTATGTATGTTTGAGAAGGAAGTATTAGTAATAATCAAGAGAGCACCACTGTTTTTAAAATAGATATATTCTCTAAGAGAAATTAAGTTTCTTTAAAATATCATAATAATAAGCTTATACGTATTATAACTGGAATAACTCTTATGTTATAACTTAAAACTGGTACAGTTCTGATTGTTCTCCTTGGTATCTTCTCTTTGTTCCTTCAATTCCTCCCCTGTAAGAAGAAGGGGGTAGTATAATGCCATCAATGTTGATGAACTGTCCCAGTAACTGTACTTTTTTTTACCTGGGTTACCCTTTTTGCGAACGAGCTTCTATTTTCTCATAATTTTGAAAATAAAATAGTTATACATTCTTGCATCCATCACAATTATATTTCAGCTCAGTTGCAAAATATGTACTAAGATATTGATGTTCATATTTTAGCAGAATTTATATTAATTTTTTTGATAAAAACACTCAAAAAGTTTCCGTTATATCAAATCTCAAAAATATCAATCATTTTCAATTTGATCTGTTAAACTTTTATGTTATTGCAGTAAAGAATGAAAACCATAATGCAATAAACATTGAAGTTACCCAATATAATACAACTGAACGAGTGTGTACAAATATTTTATTCATGTGTTGAATATTAAATTGTTTTTCTGCAACCCCATTAAATTGGTTCTTAATTTATATGAATATAAAAAAATTTGAAAAGGTGTAAACTGAGAGTGTACTTTAATCAAGGCAAATACTCCCTCTCTCTATAACTTGCTCTCTTTGGATATAACCTCAGGTCCTCCTTTGCTCTGAATTCTGCTCTTCGGGTTTTTCTTTTTTGTGCAATACGTTCTGGTTTTCGCGATCGATGCTAGATGTCGGGCTAATTAAGTAAAAGATTACTTTACGTCACTTGTGAGAAAAAGTAATCGCTTTTTTACTTTCTGTCATTTATGTTTAAAAGTATAACTGCACTTACATTATTTGATTTAGTAATAGTTATGGATTATTACATGGTTGCTGGAAAAAAATTTGTTATACAATAGATAATACCCATCAATTTTTTCTCAAAACACTAATATATGTATATACAGGGTGCCCCATTTAAATGGGCCACTTTTGAAATAACTCTTAATCGAAGAAAAATATAAAAAAAATGAACATAACCTTTGTTGAAGTATTTGCGCTCTAGTTTATGATGGTGTTAATGTTATTTGATTTTGTTGCCGCCTTACACCTGAAATCGGTGACTGAAAGTTGCAATTTCCTTTTGACCCCCACTTTTTACTACTATATTCAAAACTACCAAAAAAAAAAATAAAGAAAAATGCTGTTAATTTCACTTCAATATTTCAAACTGTTACCGAGATATTCAATCATAAAGATCCAATTTCAGTAGTCTTTTTTCCTATTCCTTTGTTTCATAAACTAAAATTAAAAGCGGATTTTCTTATTAATTTCTAATAAATAAGAGAGTTCAAATGCTGACAACAGTTAAAACCTATTTTAGAATCATTAGGGAATTCAAAAATCAGGTAAAACATCATTAAAACAAAACAATATTCCAGTTTATTTACAAAAATCTATTAAAAAAAAAATATTTCCTATTTATTCAAAATGACCTCCACGGCTTAACCGACACAAGCACAGTCGCTGCCTCACAGATGAAGTTGCTAACCGTATCGTGTCTGCCGGAATTGCTAAGTAGGTCTGAATTAAGTTTTCTCTAAGTGCTTCTGGAGTTGTGGGGTTCCTGACATAATTTTTACATTCTCTTACTCCTAGTAAGAGGAAGTATTGTAATCGTGTCAAATTTTCGATATCGAGTTTTCACCGGAAATATCCGTTTTGAGGTCCCCTGAGTCCAAAAAAGTGGTTTCTAGCGAATGGTCTGTATGTGTGTGTGTGTGTGTGTGTGTCTGTCTGTGTGTGTGTGTGTATGTATGTGAACAGCATAGCTCAAAAACGAAAAATCGTAGAAAGTTCAAACTTGATATTACGTTTAGGTATCACCATGGGATCTGACGGTGCGTTATGTGTCAATATTCCTCAACCGGAAGTACCACTTTACTAGTTGTTTTTTTTACGTTTTTGCAATTTTCTCAAAAATGGCTCCGAAGATTTTCTTTAAACTTGCTATATCAACTACACATACAAAGAGCTACAACTTTTATTTGAAACATTTCTCCAGGAAAATTCATTTAAGGGCATTCTTGGGGAGGGGTGGGGTTAGGTTTTCATCTTAACTGCTGTTTCAGTATATTAGACAATTCTGTCATCTAAATAATGTTAATTAGAATTAAATATGTTGTTGAAATTCCGAGTTTGAAAAAAAATAGATAACCGGAAGTGCGTTTTTACTGAAATATAATTTTCAGTTTTCTGGTATTTTCTCGAAAATGGCTCCAACGATTTTCTTTAAACCAGCGTTGTTAACTATACATATAAAGAGCTACAACTTTTATTTGAAACTTTTCCCCTGATAAATTCATTTAAGGGGACTTTTGGGGGAGGGGGTTATGTTTTTCTTTAAAATGCTATCACAGTTGATTATACAATTCTGTCATCCAAATTGAAATAACTAGAAATTAATATATGACCCAAATTCCGAGTTTCAAGGAAATTAGTAAACCGGACAGTTTTACTGGACAGTGTTTTCACTTTTCGACGAATTTCATTAAATTTGGTACACTATCTATAAAATTTGTCAATTATAATTTTGAGTACTGGAGTAAGAGAAAGTTGTGTGAGTGTTTCACATCAGATTTTTTGTTTTGTTTTGAGATATCCCCAAAGAGAAAATTCAAGAGGGGTTAAATCTGGCGATCTGGAAGGCCAGCTTACCGGTCCCTGTCTCCTGATCCAGCGGTTACTGAACTTCTCATTCACTTTTCTCCTCGCCAGTTAGCCAGATATCTTTCTTTCTTTTTTGATATCTTTTTCCTTTAAGAATTATTTCAAAAGTGGCCCATTTAATGGGACACCCTATATAACTAATATATGCTAACATACAATTAACACTAATTTATAAATTTTGTTGTGGAATTGTTACCCTCATGTTTTATTTTTGTTTGTTTTATAACACAAACAAAAGTACACCACAACATAAACATCGTCCCCAAATTACACACACACATTCACAACATAAATTTATGTATCCGCCAAAGCAGACCACATTTTTCTCAATAATAATAATTTTGCAATTACTAATATTTATTAAAGTTCAACAAAAATCTTAATACATTTAAAATCCTTTTAACATTATATGAAAACCATTTTATTTACATATGTAGATTTCAGTTAGCCATTATTAAGAAAGTGATCTTACACCCAATTTCAACAGCTTGTTATTTTTAAAATCTTCCCTTAGCCAAAACATGGTCATGACAGAGTGAAGTGAAGGCATAAAATTAAATACCATGAGAAAGCTAAGAATGAGCGATTCTTTATTTAAAAAAACAAAAACAAACTCACTCATTTTATATTCTGTTATATGTGACAGATATTAACGCCATCTTGCATTCTGCAAATACTATGTGAGGGCAAAATTCTCAGATGTAAAATCTTGCCTTCCAGGCTTTTAATTAAACTAAGTGTTACAAAGTTGGTAAAAGTTGGAAAAAAATATATATTATATTTCAAGCTTGGGTTACTGATATTTTTTTGTTTGTTTTTTATTTATTGAAGAATATTTTGTTTCAATTTTGTAATTTTTTTTTTTTGTTTCTTTATAAAAATTGTAATGTTGACTGTTCTTTTTTTTTTTCGAAAAAGTTTCTATAAAGTGTAAAACAATTTTATTAAAAAATATTCACTTTAATAAAAATATGTTTATGAAGTAAAGTTCTTCCCAATGTGTGTATAAAGTGCGCTCTTGAAAAATAATTTAAAAGCGGTCATTTCAGAAAGGCCACATTTCTGAATAGCAACAGATATTTTCAATTTTCTACACTTTCACTTTGCTAAATTTTATCGATATTTCTAACTAAAAAGATTAGTTTCACTTCATTTATTTAATTGAATATAATTTAATTTTCTTTATGAATTTATTTGAAAGACATTCCATTTGAAAACACTTTTCAATTTCCATTTCATTTACTAATTACATTGGAATGTAAATAGACATATATGATGAATGGATCCACAATACTGGGGAAAAAATAGATTTTATTTTCTGCAATGTATGATTTCACTTTCGTCGAATGTTTTGAAGTGTAATGGTAGTAGACAGGAAATTGGTGGTGATGAAAAGCGCACGAACTGACGCTCCATACATTATGTATATTTTAAAGTAAGGAGAGAAAACTATATTAGAGGATAAAGTTCCTGACTGGAAGAGTGATGGATTGTTGGTAGCGCGATGATTATAGAATGTTGTAGTATTGTGAACCGCTTGAAGAGTGACGTATGCTATTTAGAACTCTTGCTTGTTCTAACTGTGGTGAGCTAATGTGGCTAGCTTGGTGAACCTTCTAAGATTGACATTGACACTTGTTACCACCTAGTTGATGTAACGACAGTTATTTTGTCTTTTAAAGTTTATCTGGCAATGTTTGTTAAGCACTCGATTTTTTATTGCATTTCTCCTACGGCTAGAGACAGCATCTTTGAGCGGTACGGACATTCGTTGTCGCTAATAATAAATTGTAGTTAACGTGACAGGGGGAGGTAATGCGACGTTAACATGTACTTAGAAACTGCTAGTGCAACTATTATGTCCAGCAGCTTTTGTGTGCCGAATTTGATGATGTTTCGATGACGTTTCATTGCAGACTATTCATCTCGCCAGGAGGCAAAATCAGTTTTCACATTCAATTGTAATAAGTTTTAGGGTGAGTGAAAAACTGATTTTCTGAGTGCAATGTCTGATATCACAGTCTTAATCAAAACATCCTGATTAGAGCAAATGCTTGCAATCGTCAGAGCATGCTAGGATATTGGAATCTAGTCATGTTCGTTATTGACGCTTTCTGCTTATTTGTAAAATGAATGTAATATCCGAAATAATAATAATAATAATTATTATTATAATAAAAAAAAATCCCTACGGCGCAACGGCCCATGAATGACCAAGGCTTGCCAGACGGCGTTTGAATAGGGGGGCGTGTGGTAAGCACGCCGCAGTTCCCACGCAGTTTAGTTCCGGCCTTCGCTACCTAGGGCGCTACTAACTGTAGCTTCCCACTTTTTATCACGATGCTGGGTCAACACCGTCTTTGCCCTCACGGGAATCGAACCCTGAATTATCGCAGGAAAGGCGAGTGCGCTAGCCACTAGGCCAACGCGTGAGGACATCCTAAATAATATACCAGGCAAAAAATATTTTGGATTTTATTTATATTTATGGATTATATAAATATTTATGGATTTTATTTATATTAATGTTGCTCTATTTATTTGAAATATTAAAATGAAAATGATTTCAATTTGAGGAAATTACCTGAATATTTAGATAGCATGATCGATTATCAAGAAATTTCCAAGTTTTTCCAAGGATTAAAAGTGATTTTAAGTAACGGATGGTTATTGATACGGAAATGTTCCTGTGAATCTTGAATCTAATTGTTGGGAATCCAGGATCCAGAATGCTCCCATAGCATTGAATGGAATTTTACTATTAATTGATTTCTAGTACCCGCTCATAGTTAAGATTTCGTTATTCGTTAAATTCAAATAAAAAATAAATAAATAAGAAACAACGTGGCTCTCAAAATAGATTACATTATTACTGTCCTTCAACACCGCGAGAGAAATCGCGCGGCCAGCGTCGCTTTAATCATCGAAAAAGGTTTACAGGATAGAACAAAGATAAAAGGCAATGAATTTATGGATTAGAGTTACCAGAGAGCAGAGAATAAAGTTTTTTATGGCGATTTGAGTATAAAAAAAGGAAGTCTTTAGGTGATCTGTAGAAAAATAATTGATAGATGGAGGATTGATTATTCGGCGAAGAATTTTGGACTATAACGATAAATTAAAGAATAAAAGAAGATAATTTTAGTAGAATAAAATATAAGCAGCTCGAATTATTTAACCCTTTGAAAATAACAATTACAATAAGCGAGATAGAATTCCTATTTCTAACGAGCCGTTACAAATGATATAACTTATATGGAGTGCGTAAATTCTCTTACCTGTTTGGCCATTTACATTCATTCATAATAACCCACGCTGTAAATAATGAATGAATCATTAGCATTGTGTAACAATGAATGGTGTTGTATTGTCTTGTAGTAAGAGGTTAATCATGTATAAGGACAAATCGAAACATGTATTTCTAATGAGTTTACACGATCAGTGAATTAATGAATTATTAACTTTAACTAGATAATTATTAGAAACATCCACGTTTGTTAATAAATGAATAGAACATTTTTAAATGTAATTAAATGAGTAATTAAACAAATATAGACTTCATTATATTAAATATTCATTAAATTAAAATGAAATATTTCGACGCTTCTCTGAATTATTTGATAAGAAAAAAATAAACAAATTTTTATTTCTTATTGCTATTTTTTTTAAGATCGTGAATATCTATGGTGATTAAAACCTTCTTAATGCACTAGAAGCCGCCGGCAGTTTTCTCTTGGTACAGGTTACATTACCCATCACCGACGGTGAGCTGTGGCAGCTCAGAGGGCAGGAGGTTGTCCTGCTTGATACAATTGAAAGCTCATCCCTTCCCAATATTCTTTGTTTATGTTTTCTAATTTGTTCAAATAATACAAATTTATGGAAAATTACTAATTTATCGAAAAGTACTAGCCAGCTATTTCTTGGGCTTCCACTCCTCTGAAAACCAGGAGTTTGTCTTGAAAGCCGCGTACCATTCATTCTTAGGACAAGTCTAAACCACACAGCAGTCTTCTTTATCGATTCTGCCCAGAATCGTTCATTTCACTGCAGCTATTTCTTTAATGATGGGTTTGGAAAATTATCAAGGACCATCCTTCTTAAGCACCTTCCCCAAAATTCCATTTATATTACAATTAGGGCACATCGTAGCTTCATTGATAGTGTCCTCGCTTTCGATCCATGCAGTAGTAGGCTTTCAACTATGGCGATATACATAAAGTACTTTGTATGATTACTCACGTCGCAGTTCGATGTACCAGATGTAACATCCGCATCGCTGTTCTTTCCTTCCTACTTTCTCTTAGACATCTTTAGACAGGTTCCGTCTGATATAGGCTCCGGATGAGACGATTCACCTACAGTTGAGGTATCTCAGGATCTGGGAAGGTTCTAGGGTGGGTATATCTTTCTCCCTCGCCTGTCAACTACCCAGGCTTCCAAATCTTTTCTAGATGATAGCATCGCAGTCCGTTAGGAGGTATATCTTTCTCCCCAAAGAATCTGCAGGGTGTTATCGCGTTCTAAGCCCAGCTTCTTCAGGTGCCCTCCAAGTCTACAATGCCCTATGAGGAAACCCGTCAGCTTACGAAGCCTATTTTGATTTAAACTGATGGGCGCTTCATCTTTTCTGGTTATAACCGCCCAGGCAGGTCTTAGCTTGCCTTTATCATTGGAAGATTTTCTAGAGCTGTGATTTCTTTGGTTCCTGATCATTTCTGAACTACTCTCGAAAATCTTAGAACTTAGATTTCGATCTAGTCCTTATAAGTACTTAGGAATGTGCTTATTACGCCCCTTATTGAAGAAGGCTGATGCAGCGCCTGTCCTTGCCAAGGAGATTCCTTCATTGATTAGCCTTCAGTAAACATAGTGCGATAGATAACAAGGAGCATGGTGCTTTTAACTTGAGCGAAGTGAAAGATTCTCATCAAAGATTCTCGTTTATACTATTATAACATACCGTATATGGCTTTTGTCATCTTAAGATATCTCAGACCGGAGTTTTCAATTTAGAGCTTCACTCTCTATTATTTAAGATGAGCTTGTATCAGATGAATGTTTCCCATTCTTAATCGCCAGTCCAAATTGCGTATAAAGTTCTCTTAATGATATTAAATCTAATCGATCAATACAACATATTGTTCAGATGCAAATAGAAGTTTTTTCAGTTCTGTTGCGAAGTAATTAAATGAAGAAATTTAGTTTCACTAAATGAAAATCCAGTTAAATTCTGATTTAATCTACTAGTTCTTTAAAATTTCAAGGTTATTGAATTGCAGAAGGTCATCTCTAAAGAAACATCCAGATGCCCTTCTGCAATGTTTCATACAATAATTCCCTCTTTTATTCGTAAATATGAGATAGATTCAAACCTATATAATAGTTGGTTGTGTCGGGTATCCGTTTAGCAGTTGATTTGTCAACTTGTAGTATTCAGCAGAGAAAGAAATATGGAGTGGTATATATATATGTATATATATAAGTTACTTATGTCGTCATTCCACAATCGAATAGAGAATAAGAGATGCTTCAAGTGTATTGTTCACGGTTGGTTGGTACTATTATTGTCCAGATGCATTCATCTCTTCGAATACTAAGAATTCTTCCGTCTGTTACCTCTCTTTATCGTGACGTTCCCCAAAGTATGATTGTACTTCTTTCTTCTTATTCAGCTGTATCTTTTTCGTCTTACCTCCTGTAGTATATAATCTTTAAAGATTGGTTTAACTGATAACTGTGACCGGCAATCGTCATGAACTAGATACTAATATCTGATTGCCCTAATACTACTTGTTTTTATTTCTTGCTTTCCTTCATCTTGTTTCTCACTATTTTATTTTTATTTTTTATCTTTCTATATCGTATTTTCAATTGTGACCCAGGTGTGTCCTTGTTACTGTTTCAGTTCTTAAAGCTTTTCAATTTATTTTTTTCTCTTTGTTATCGAATTGTTCACAAATAAATCTTTTTTTGAGAAGATGAAATTACCGGAAGAGGATACATTTCTACTACATTAAATACAACATAGAAACATTGTATCTATTACTAGAGAGATCTAGTAACATATACATTGTATCTATTACTAGAGAGATCTAGTCCTAATAAGTACTTAGAACTCTTATTGTCTTCCAGTATTTCCTTCAAATCACACGTTGAAGAAATCTAATATTTTCACATACACAGAATACTCTAAAAATTTAGTTTTTCGGAAAAATTGTTCAATTAAAAGTTGTTTTTTTTTTAAGGGGGGCGATGCACTGCGACCTTTCGCTCTATTGTGCTATAACCCCTGGGTGGCGCAGCTTATTGCCCACAGCACCCGAACAGATGTCCCAGCTGAACATCCGTTCTACAAAACCTCCATCAGGTTAAGTTCCCTGAGGAATCCCAATACCCTGACAGGCTTTAGGGAGGGTATATCCCCCTCCTTCACCTGGTAGCTATCCAGGTTCTTGAATCTTCTCTGAGTGGCAGCCTCGCAGCCTGTTGGCAGATGTAATGGAGTTTCCTCCAACTCCCCGCAGAATCTGCATGAGCTGTCACTTTCGAAACCCAGCTTCACCAGGTGTCCTCTAAGTCGGCAATGCCCCATGAGGAAACCCGTAAGAACGCGGAGCTTGTTCTTATTCAGGCCAATGCAGGCCTCCGTTGGTTATAATTTCCCAGGCAGATCTTGGCCTGCCGCAAACCGGGCAGGGAGTACCAGAGTTGAGATCTCCTCGCCTCCTCCTCCTTCCTAAATTTCTCCAACAGAATCTGGTCCCACAAAAAGGTTCCGGCCCTAAAAGCGTGGTCGTAGCACCTATCTTGGCCAGGGCGTCAGCCCCTTCCCTCATTCCCTTCAATACCAACATGCCCCGCAACCCACCAAAAGGTAACTTTATTCCTCCTGCCTTGGTTATTAAGTTTACCTAGGCATTCCCAGACCATTTTAGAGCTCAATTAAAAGTTAAAAAGAACATTAAATGGATAATGAATATTACAAATACTAAAAAAAATTGTTTGAAGCATTTTTCTAGAAAATTACAAAAAATAAAAACATCAACTAGAGAAATATCATTAATGTTGTAATTATTTTCAAAATGGAAACTTTCGCAAGTCACCCTTGAGATATGCCGATTTTTCTTATTGTTATCGTGCATTTTGAAAGAACAGTTTCTTGAAACAACATTATTGGGAAGCCTTAATCAAAGCAGTGTAATGGTGGCAACTCAATTTTGAAAATTTCGAAAATCTATTATCGGATGGAAAATTTTGTCCTTACTGCAGACAGAGATTTTAAATCTTAAAAAGCACCGTTATTAATAGTGTTTATTAATATAAAATCTATTATATTTACAAATATTTTAATTACATTCAATAGTTATCTCTTTTTTAACTTGTTAAGCACGGTCCGGGAAAATTTGATCTAAAAAGACTTCCAGTATATAGAGGCTCTTTTATTAATTTATTATTATTGTATTTGAACTTATAACGAGACCCAATATGACCTATTTCTGTTCAATTTAATAAGATTCAATTGATTCATCAATTTGTTTTACTTTCTATGATTCTTCATAGTGATAGACATTGTAGATAACTTTTCAGTAGCATTATATGTGAATTAAATGAGGTATATACATAAATCAATTCTTAAATAAAAACAAGAACTAAAAATAAGAAATAAGAAATAAGGAACAAAAAATAAGAAAACCAAACAACAAGAGTAAAATTAATGATTACTAACTAACATAGCCAAGATTTATAACAAAATATAGATAGGTGCTTTGGGTCCTTAGTGTTTGGGAACCTGGGTTCCTTGAAAAAACACGAGTTCCCCCACTAAATGATTTTTTTTTTCCAGAAAAAATGTTTCAAATAGAAGTTGTTGATCTTTCAATATATTGTTTTAATATAACAAGTTTAAAATAAATCGTTTGCGCCATTTTTAATGGAAGTGGGAAAAACTGAAAAAACAAATATTGAAGTGTTTCTTACGGTTCGGAGATTTTCATCTTATAAACGGATCCATGTGATTTTGTTGCTGTTTTCATAAGTTCACTTTAATTACGTTCACAATGAATATATTCAGCTTATTCCTTAATAATTATGAATATCCTGTCAGGTTCATTTCCCGTTCACCACAACTTCGACTATTCTGCGTCGCGCGTTCCAATATAAAATTCAGGCTACCCTGGCTAGTGATGTTGTTCGTTTACTTGGATATACAGAGAGTTATTGCGTGAGAACAATCTTGTACGCAAACAACTTCACCGCCCATCTTCAGTTAATAAGCACTGAAATAAAATATACGAAATTGATTTGCAAAATCTAAGTTGGTAAATTTCAAAGTGAACTATAATTTTTAGTATGCATTCTACCAAATTAAAATAAATTTCATAATAAACAAAAAATAGACCTTTTAAGAACGGCCTTACACTTTGGATTTTATTTGATGTGTTTAACGTGACTAGTGTATAGTACAGTATGTTTACTGTCGACCGAAAACTTGTTGGTTTCTCAAAAATGTAACAAACTATTACAAACAAATTATTTAGCGGAAAGTAAACTAATAAATTCTTCTAGGAACTTAGCATCCCGCCGGTTATCCCAAACTTAACAACACGTACAACAACATGCATTGATAATTGATGTGTGCAACTATTTGGATATAGCTAACACCTAGGAACCTAAGGAACCCAAAAAACTTTCACGTCCCAAAATGGGTTTTTGACTATAGAGGAGCCATTCCCCTATCCACTAACACATTTCGGAAAGTGACTGATTTTGAAAGAAACATTAAGTTTTACCATACATGAACTAATCATCTATCTTTTTCATGTTATATTTAAATTAAATTCTTGAAATTGCAAATACATATTAATATTATATGGTTATTACCAAAAATTGTGATATTTTTATGTAACTTACTATTTGTGGGCAAATAAAAAAAAAAAAATTAAGAACAAATTTGTGATGCATAAGTGATGATTAATAATCATGTTACAAAATTATTTTTAATAATTATTAAATATAATATTCATAAGTTTCGATATTCCATTGTGTAATAAGATTAATAAATTTTTTGTCAAATAATGGAATAGCATAATATGGAATTTATTATAGAAACGAAGCAGCATTTTTCTGCTTAGAGACTTTGGAAACTGGAGAATATGTGTGTGGGTTTGATGGAATTCAATGAAAGTGTTTAATGCTTTTCTTCTCATCTTTTCATAATTCCAAAGACATTTCTTCATAGCTTGAGTGACTTTTCATTTTATTCCTATATTTCTTATTTTCATTTTCTTTTCCAAAGTTTTTTTTCTTATATAGTATATTTTATACGAATATTGAATTAATCATGTTTATTGAAAGGGAAAATTAATACGGCAAATATCTATAATTTTGAAAAGGGTTAACCATTTCTTATTTTATTTATTTTTACTTTTTTAAAAATTCTCCACAAGAAAATTTATTTACGAAATAAGAGAACTGAAATATATTATTTTCGTTTTACAAATAATGTTCTAAGGCGAAGTGAATAAAGCGGATGTTTTGCTAACTTCATGGATACATTGTATATATTTTCAATAAGAATACCACTACAATGGTCTACCTGGTACAATACTACGACAAAACATTTTTTTATTTATTTTTTATTCGCAGCAATTCAAGAAAATCGTATGTCATTGTTCATGAAAGTACACAAACGGCTGTGTTTATATATTTATTTCTATTGGTTAGTTCCTGTTGTTGTTATTATTACTTTTTATAGAGAATAAAAAGTGCACAAAATATTGCACATTGTGTGAGTTATTGTGAGAATTAATGTTTAACCAACATGTGTTTACACAATATCGTACAACCGTTATTAAATATATAATGGAATCATTTCTTATAAAATGCTACAGTTTAAGAAAAAAAAAAAAATTGTGTTTCTCTTACTCCTGTTAATATCATTATATATAAAGGCCAAATTGTAAATTGTAACGAAATCGCGGACAAATCAGCGAAGGAAGCAGCACTACTTCCAAATGAACAAGAAATAATCATCTGCCATCTGATTGGAGAAATCACCTGAAGGTAAAGCTAATTGCGTTATAGTAGAGAGAATTGTAATTGAATGTCTACAATATGCTGATGTTAGAGAAAAATTGAATACACCAAACAATCTGAAAGAAGCACTAGATGATGATGAATGTAGCGTGAGCAAAAACAATACAAATTGCTTACGAGATATTCAGGCTATTTAATTTGATATAAACTGATTCTATGATAATCTGAACATGTGTCAGAAATTACACTTAGGAAGATTAGGTTAGATAGTACGTGTGGTTTATTACATACTTTCAGATTGAACGTCAAAGGAAAAGAACCTTAGTTATTGTGGCCATACAAAAAAACATTAAAAAAACAAATACAACGCTGAATTTTCAAATTTTGCTCATTTGTCACAAGATAAATATAGAGGGGGTAGTGGGGCCAAGTACCAGCCTACTAACCTAAGCAGATATAGAAGTGAAGAGCGCGCCAATAACATAGAACCAACTAGATTTATTTGAAATTTAACTCCACGAATTCCGCAAAACTATTTAAGAATCAATATTTCAAATAATAATCATAATCATATTCGAAACAATTCCAAAAAAAAAAAAAAATACAAACCTATTTTGATTAATTTGCACTACCAGTTTGGGGAAGTGGACATGATGGTTTCATGATTTCATTCTCTTTTCATTCACATGATAGTTGAAATGTTACTTAATTTTTTGGACTTTTTACGAGCCCATGAATCCAATCTTGATTTTGCCATCTATCTTTTAACAATTTTTTTTTTTTTTTTACGTCATAACAATTTTCTGCGCAATAATTAGATTGTTATGGAGGGGATGCACAAATGTTTTTCTAAATAAGTGAACAGGAAACAACATCATAAGTCGTGGCCATATAAATGTATAAAGTTGAATAATTGAAGTGAATTATAACATCTTATAAATTAAAATGTTATCTCGTTGAGATCGCCGCTTTTATTGAAGAAGATATAAATGAACAAAATTATTATTTTAACATGTTTGCAATGCCCGAGACATCATATTAAGCGCAAAACTAAATAAATGAACCTGATCATCTGCAAAGGAAAATCATCTGCAAGCATTAATGTTATTAGCACTAATTTACTTTATAACAACATGCTTGCTTAAAGCTAGTCCAAATTTTGAGTGATCATGTCAAAATTTCATTTTCTGAAAACATAACGCCATGTAGTAAAAATGCGGCACGCATATCTAGGTCCAAAGAAAATATAGGCCTCCCGCCTCGTCAGAAAGCGGCCTAAGAAAGCCGAATATTACTTTAATAACAGCAAATGTCTCTCAGCTTCAAATATCATGATAACCTACAATTTTATTTCATCAGGTTAATTACTTATTTCCATATCCTCTCATATTCCTTCTACACAGAAGTACAGTTCTATTTCCCCATCATAATACTACATATTAATCGTGGCACTATCATGTTTCTTCCTACTTCTTTACGAATTGGTTTTTGCGCACTGAAAGGGCGGATGCCCTAGCGAGGGAGGATTCGGAGGATACCTTCATAGGACCCGAACCCTTCTGCGGCTTGTCCAGGAGCCTAATTCAAACTTCTATCAAAGGTTGGATAGAAGAACAGCCTCTGCTTTGGTGGGAGAGTACACCAAGACAGAGGCAGGCAAAACTCTTTATTAAGCGACATTTGTCTAAATTCACTAGGGATCTACTGAACCATAGCCGAAGGAATATAAGGCTAATAGTGAGTCTACTAACCGGGCACCTGCAGATAGCACATCTTGCAGATTACAACTTGCAGATAGCGCGGTATGCCGATTCTGTAAGGCTGAGGAAGAGACCGCGGAGCATATCCTTTGCGAGTGCGCCGGCCTGGGGAGAACAAGGTTCCTTCAATTGGGGGCAGGTAATCCCGAAGCTATGAGCTTCATGACGGAGCCACTCTCAGGATTGCTAGGCCTGGTTAGGAAGGCGAAGCTGGGGGCTGTGCTATAATTTTAGGGGATCCACAATACATCGTTTTGTAGGCCCCAGTGGCATGAAGCCTGTTTCCCCCCGCTTTTATTCTATTCTATTTTCTATGAATTTCAATCCAAAATCCTATAGGAAATCTTTCATTGCTTTACAAATTCTATTTAGTTTTTGATAATTTCTTCACTAATAACTTCATTAATAATTTTAGTTGTACTATTTGAAGATTTTGGTCAGAAGGCACAAGAAATCATCCGTATTCATCATCGAACTATTATCCTCTGATGTTACATAGTGGACGCAAAATCAACCAGTCTTAAATTTATAATTTTATCTAATTTTTGATAAACTTGCCGAACCTTTCCATAAATCCATATTTAAGGATAATAATGTAGCAGCCTTTGATTTCCTTTTGCAGTGCCATCTATATGCTCCATAAATAATTAATTTTCTAAGCATAGCATTTTTTTTAGTCTCAGCGTTTTATTAATATATTATGTAAACTATCTAGTTACTTAAGTTTGCTGTTTTTTTTTTTTTCCCCCATTGTTATAATTGCATTTTATAGCCAATTCAAAATTCCGCGAGGTTCATTCACTTTTTATATATTTAATTCAAATGCATAGTTATACCATATTTTATGTTCCACGATTAATTTTCTAATTATATATTTTGAATCTTAAAATTATCATCCTCCAAAAAAGTAGATTACCTGGAAATAATATATTACAATATTATTAGCCTAGTTTAACGTGATTAATGCCAATTCAAAATTTGGATGCTCATGTGAAAATTCTATTTTATTGTTTGTTTTTCTTCTGTTCATTCTGTAATAGAATATTTTTCTTTTTTTTTTATAAAACGAGTCGTCTCTGAAAAAATAGAAAAATTTACTAAACTTGCCGACATACATCTTTACTAAGCTCTAAACCAAATTTTACTCTAATAATAAATAGCGAATGTTTCTCAGCTTCAAAAAAATTACTATTAATTTACATAAACCCACTATATATTGATCTACAATTTTAATAACCTACAATTTTATTTTATCAGGGTTAATTATACTTATTCTCTTAATAAAGAGAGCTTAGTGTATGTGTTTCTTTCTGTTGGCCCACCCCATATTTCGTAAAATAAATAATTACATATGTTTTTAATTGGTGATTATTATTATTTTTAATTGATTCTAAACCAATTAGTTTATTTACTTTTGCTTAATATATATTTAAATGATTCTTAAAACCAGTTTATTACGCAAGGAAATAATTTTGAATACCTGTATGATTTCATCACATAAAACATAAAATTAGGTTAAAAAAAAAAAAGACCGATAAATCCTGCTATATATATTATATATGTAATATACGAGTGCAGTAAGTTTAGTAAATAAAAATATTGCTGTATTGAGCTATTATAAGCAAGCTATAAAATGCCATAAAAATAATATAATATAGGACGAGAATTTTTATAGCAATTTTATTCCTTTATATTTATTTTTAAGATTGTTACAAAACATATTAGGTTTTCGTTTCATTTCCCAAAGCCACTTCATTCATTCACTGGCCTTAAATTTACTTAAATTTGATAAAATCTCCACATTTACCAAAATCCTGCACTTCTCTCCTCAGAAAAATTTGTCTTGCACTAGTTAATATAATTTTTCCTATAAAAAGTTCCCAAGAAATTTACAAATTGAAATTTTTTTTTTTTTTTTAATTTAAGGCGCGTCAACATCTATGGTCATTGGCGCCCGGAGCCTTCTCAGTGCATTGCCGGCCTCTGGACAGTGTTCTTCTGTTACAGACAACACTGTCCATCACCAGACAGTGAGTGTAAAGGCTCCTAGGAAGATAAAATCTAAGGATAGCACAGCTGGACTAGAACCACCGCGTGGAAGTCCAACGCGCTAACCACTTAGCTAATCCCTCCCTATATTTTGGATAGTTTCGGCAAATCTAGAATCGAAAGGGCTTCAACCTTTCGATAAGAGCTTTTTTTTTAAATTTGAATACGATTATGACGGAATTACAAGCCAACACGTCAGCCTTCCTCTATCGACTCATCAGCCTCCTTTCCATCCTAAGTAAAATATTCGGCAGACTCCTCTTTCCACGACTTCTAGAAATTTATGAAACTATTAAAATTATACCCAACCATCAGTTTGATTTTCGTAACTTCCTCTCGACAATCTGGCAGGTCCATGGGGTTGTTGATACCATCCCCACTTTTCTTGAACTTAGACAATAGTGCGATGGAGAACTCTTGAACGTCTAGCAGCAGCACCTACTATCTCAAACTGAAATCCTACTTACCTGACAGATTTTTTTCAAGTAATCCAAGGTAATTCCCAATCATTTGTGTCTCCTATCCACACTGGAGTGGTTACAAGACTAAGACGCAAGGAATAGTCTTAGATCGTCTCTTCTACACAAAATAACATAGCCGGACTTACCTTGAGATCTCAATACTTTCACTTACACTTCGCCAACTACAAATCCTACTCGCTCACTAAAATCTCACCTTCACACACTAGAACCTTGGCTACAACAATGGCAAATAATAATTACCCCTCACAAATCCATGTTATCTATACCGTTAACTATACCTTTTTCTTTTAGAGGATAGTACAGCACTAAAACCCTTGACCTTGTGTTTTTGTTCAATACTCACTCCTATTCCACTTGCCGATCATGTGATGTATCTTGGACTACATCCAGACACAAAATCATCAGAGATATTTTCCGTAATAGCCTGCTTCTTTTTCTGGGCATTACAGGAGTGTATCCACTAAATTTGCTCTGTGCAAGTCTACGTTATCACACTGTTTGACAAAAAGCATCCTGATGATGGGCGAACGCCCGGAAACCGGTCGATGACCACGAAAAGAAACAGGCTATCACGGAAAATATCTCTGATGCTTTCCAGCTCTGCGGAACCAACCACAACATACATAATAAAAGTTAATACACTCTTATCTCGACTGCTTGATCTACTATCACTACAGAACAACCGACGGTTTTTATCTAGCTCTTCTTACATCTATATGGACTTATAGACTTGTACTCTATGAACAGCTAAACTGATCCAATATAAACAAAATCCAAACGTTACAATCTAAAATCCTCCGCCGCAAATGTCCCTTTTATTTTAGGAATTTAACCATTTACAAATATCTCAAAATTTCATTTATATTTGAATCAAATTTCGCTACAATAAATTTCACCAAAACATGTCTTCACAGTCTATTACTCTAGCAGCAGACTTGTTCTCAACTACACTTTCCTCCATTCCTCGAAGACATCTTAGGCGTCGTTGGCTCCGTGATCATCACCTGGTCGTCATTTATTTCTGACATTAATCTTAGTGCTTACGCGCAGTTGTATTCAATAAAAGTTAAAACAAAAAAAAAACAAAACGAAAAACAGAAATATCAATTAAATACAATATACCTATCCGAAATAATTAATTAATAGCAGATACGTATAATCTCTTTTTTGTATTGATAGTCTCCCCTCTACACAAAGAAATATATTTGCTAAATAAATATTTTTTCTAATCTGAATAAATATTATCTTATTTATTGAAATATAATGGGGAAATGTTGAAAGAATTTGTCAGCATTGATATAGTCACTTACAAAATACGTGATATTATTCGTTTTATATAATATACGTATAATCAAGTAGAAGGTTATTTTCATTTTTATTGTCAAGATGGAAAAGTAGTATGGTGTGGTGATGTGGCAAATATCTTCAGGATTAAACCAATTATTATTCATATCTTTGTTTATGGTCGATTAAATGGGAACGGTAAGGGGGGCACCTTTATTGGTTAAATCCGACAAGTGTGACAATGTTAAGGATTATATTCATATCTTAGGTATTAAATGTTTCTATCCCTATCTTAACTTTTATACAGTATTTCCCTACTATCTTATACTTAAGTATCTGAATAGTTTTTATTATATTTACAATCAAATAAACAAAGTCGTCAGTTTTACTTTCTTATAATTTGTTAATTTAATTCTTTTTTATTTTTATTTTTATCTTTATAATTTAATATAGTATTTTGTCCTATTTTTTTTACTTTTTCAAACTGTTGTAGGTGCAGAATTATAGCATTTATGTTAGGAGTTTTGAAACTGAGTTTTCATTTGTTTTTAAGGTCCCCTGAGTACGAAAAAGTGATTATAATATTTCAAATTTGATTATATTAGATAAAATTTCTTAAATCTATTAAAAAATATATACATATATTTAGAGTTTCTCGTTTCCACTTTTTAAACAGTGGTGAGTTAACGCAACAGAAAGAAGACCCAGTTTAAATTTAAGAAAACGCAAATTTGTGCAAAAATCCAAACTGGCCGACGATTAGAGATGATTTCTGTACTTTTAGGAATTTCTGTACACACATATTTTTTCTTTTTTTAAACTCCTAAAAAGATAAACTTCAGAAAACTGTTAATTTAATTTGCATATTTTGAAAACGGCATGAGTGAAATTTATCTCTTCAAGCGTCGATTTGAATAAGCGATCTTCAAACTCTATTGTGGACACAAACATCACAATAAAAAACCCCTCCGCTGTTCCGTTAACATTTCTTTTCTGGGTATTATTATTATTTATTATTTGTCTGTGGGCAGGGAAACCCTACGCTATCCAAAGCCTCACGGGGCCCATATAGCTACACCAAGAAAAACAACAACAAACCGGGTCTAGAACAAAAATCCAGACCCGGATCTAATCCATCTAAGATTCACCGGAGTTCGAATAAATCGGACAATAACCTTAAGCGGAAATAGCCTAAGCTCTTCCACAGACATCCTATTCCGACCAAAGGTCCTGAACCTAATTTCCTCACAACCCAAGCAATCAGTCATAAGATGGATGGGTGTTTCCTCCTCTGTCTCACAGACTCTACAAAATGGATCCGGCATGAGCCCCATTATGTAGAGATGTCTCCTTAAACCACAATGTCCAGTAAGAGATCCAACTAAATGCCTGAGAGCGCTCCGTGAAAAACACAGCAACGTCTCACTAATGGCCTTGTCTGGATCCCCGATGAGCATTTTGGACTGCCGAAAACCAACTAGCTCATCCATAAGGATGAATGCTGTGAGTCTGTCCATGTCTGGAAGCCTGACAGACATATGCCAGAAGACACGCCATCAGCAGGCTCGGGACCAGAGAAAGGAAGAGAGGCGCCTAATTTGGCAAACCTATCCACCTCCTCATTCCCAAAAATTCCCATGTGACCTGGCACCCTGACTAGAAGCACATCCTCCAGAGAAGAAAGCTCTTTCAGTTTTTTAGAACATTCTAACACCAACCTGGAAGTGAAGACACATGAACTCAGCGCCCTCAGCGCAGCCTGGCTGTCCGAGCAGATACAAACACCTCTTTCCTGGGTAAGTAATCTCCGCATACTGACCTTAAAAATCACATAACTATCCGAATTTGCCCAATCTTTCTAAAATAGATTCAGCAAATGTTTTTTTTCACACTCTAATATATTTTAGCAGTGAATCTTGCTATTCATTTCAAAGGTGGCTGAGAGTATATTGAGCACGCGATCAACTGCTTGATTAAACAGTGGATGATCATTTATATTATTTTGTCATTATCTCATTACTTTAGTTCCCGGGGTAGATTTACTATGGGAAAGTATGCGGGAAATTCTTTTAATTGGGAAGTTCTCAGTTTGAGAAAAGCGTAAAACTGCTACATATATATATTTTTTTTAATTTTAAGAATAAAGTATGTCTTCCACTCCTGTCCAAGACACCTAGTTTGTAATTGGATGTAAGGCTCGCCTGGATAATTGGCATTAATTTATTTTAGTTGTTGTTTCTTTTAAAATAGTTGTAAATATTCAAATAAATTAAAAAAAAAAATAAATAAAACTTTATTCCATCAAAATTTCTGGGATTTTATCGGTCTTTGCTTGCTTTATTTTGTTGTTATTGGCAGTCTTAAGATTCTCAGATTATGGTTATCAAGAGTAGAGAGTTAACTTCTACTTCAAGATTCTGTCCCTCACTCAAGCATTAAACTGATGGATTGTATGCGGGAGAATATATTTTCCACATTAGAATATATATATTTCCTACATACTTAAGTATTTACGTTGTTTATTTACTTAAGTATAACCTAATACAACCCCTCCGCAAACAACCAATCAGCGAGGTATATCACAGAAACTTAAGTTGACGTAAATTCTCTACACGAACATTATAACCGTATTATGATTATATGCAAATTCGAAACCGTTTAGAAACAACCAAAAGAAATGTGTTATGGTGGATAAAATCCCAGATGTTACCCAACATTGGACATTGTGTTACGTAGCCATACATATTCATTTCTTAAAATTTTACATATTGCAACATAGTTACAAACTGCATTTTATCCAGATTTGTTCTGCAACATTTTTTTTTTTTTAAATTCCAGAGAAAATTAGGTCATTGCAAAGATCTTTTTAAACTTTTACAAATTGAAACAAAGGAGAAATTAGGCTACCGAAACAAAAGGAGTCTAACTTATAATAAGAAAATAATTTTAAATCAAATTGTAATATCCGTTCAAAATTTTTGACTTTTTCTGTTCTGAATAAACAGATGATGGATGAACGTATGGAAAAATATTTTACCACCTGTGCTGTTAGAGGGTTTGATAAATAAAAAAACGTCATTTTAATGATTACACAACTCTTACTGTTGTGTATAATGTTTAAGTTTCCTTTTACTTCCAACAAGGAGAAAATAAAAAGGAGGAATAAATGCGTTTAACGCGTGTTAACTTTCAAAATTGATTTTTCGCCGGAAATACTCGTATACGTTTCGAAGTCTGCTGAATCCGAAAAAAAACGGTTTTTAGCAATTGGATTGTATGTGTTTGTGTATGGTCTGCTTATTTCAAATATAGAAAAGCGCAGAAATTTCCAAATTTGATTTAAAAGCCAGCACGGGAACTGACAATAAATTTTTGGTTAAAATTGTTCAACCGGAAGTAGTACTTTACTACTTAGATTTTTTTAGTTTTTGAAATTTTCTCGAAAATGGCCACGACTTTCTTTAAACTAAGTATATATTATAGGCTTTTGTATGAATTTTTTCCTGGGGAAATTCATTTAACGGAGATTTAGTAGTTAGATGAGGCTTTCCTTTAAAGAGACATAGTTCACATTATACGGTTCTATCATCTATATAATATTAAAAAGTAATAAAAATTAATCACGTTGCTGAAATTCCATATATGAAGATTTTCGGTTGGCCGAAACTGCCACTTCAGGATAGGTTGTTTTCAGTTTTCTGTAAGCTCTCCATAAAAACACCAACAGGTTTCATTAAAGTTGATAACAAACTATAGATTCGGAGACTTATACCTTTAGTTTGAAATTTTCTCCCGAGAAAATTTATTTTACAGGGGCCTCTGTGGACCTGGAAGGTCACACTTCTCTCAAAAATGTCGTTATATTAAGTTAAGATTCTCCCATTGAAGACTACTAAGCATTTAGTAAAAATTATAAGTTTGAAGAACATTTGTCAGTAATAACTCTGTAAACTACAGTGAGAGTAAGTAAAAGGGTAGGGATTAGCTCAGTGCTAGCGCACTGGTCCAGCAACGCGCCGGTCTCGGGTTCAAATCCAGCAGTGCTACCATTGGATACATAAAATTAACGACAACAACAAATACCTAAAAATTTCAAATCTAAGAAACGTTTTACTGAATTTTATGAATTCCTTTAAGAAATTTTTGTAGGAGTTTAACATCAATTTTATTTTGTTCCATTAATATAAACGGCCAAATACAAAATGGCGGACACATTGTATCTTACATTTCAGCCTAATTCTCTTTTGCCTTCTTCTTGAACAATGGAATGAAAATTTTGAATTTTTTTCTTTATAGGTCACATTAATTATATAAAACATTAAATAATAATATATACAAGAAATAACTGGATTTTTTTGCATTTAAAAAAAAAAAAATTGTTATTGCACAATTAAACAATTTATAAAATACCCACGAAGTGAAAATTAGTAAAAAAAAAAAAAAATATAAATAGTTTGTTAAAGGAATAATTAGCTGTAAATAATTAACCCATCACAATGTAGAAGGGAGAGTGTTAAATATGGATGTATGTTAGGCCAATCAGAAATTTAGAATTATCGTGATGACCACGCCCACATTGGCACTTTCACTTCTACACTGTGATTGGTTAATTATTTGTAGCTAATTATTTCCATGAAAAATCTTGTTTAGAATTATTTTACTAATTTTCCCTTCGTAGGTATTATATAAATTATCATATTGTATAAAAAAAATTAAAAAAAAATGCAAAAAATCAAGTTATTTCTGACATAATATTTACTGTTTTATAAAATTAATGTGAGCTATCAAGAAAAAAAACTCAGAATTTTCAATCCATTGTTGAAAAAGAAGGCAAAAGAGAATTAGCCTGAAATGCAAGAGCCAATGTAAGTCCGCCATTTTGTATTTGGTAGTTTATAGTAGGGAGACAAATTAAAATTGTTAAACACCCTCAAAAATTTCTGGAAGGAATTCATAATTTTTAGTTGAAAACTTTTCTTAGATATGGAGTTAGTAGCTATTCATTATATTGTCCTCAATTTCATGTAGGTAGCGCAGTCCACAGACTACTGAAAGAGTACTATCTATAAAGAGAAAGATCTACGCAAGAGTTAATTCCAAAATCTTTTTCTCGCAATAAATCTGGTGTGGAACACTCTCACCACTTTCTCTTACTGCAATTTACGAAATTGTAACTGACAAACTTTACAGTTAGTGTACCAAATTTAATGATATTCGTCGGGGTTGTTATGGAGAAAATCGCGAAAACTGAAAAAAGGGTTCAGTAAAAACACACTTCCGTCATTTTCTTGAAACACGGAATTTAGGCAATCTCTTTACTTCTAAATAATTTGGTTTGGATCGTAGAATTGTATAATCAACAGTAATAGCACCTTAGAGGAAAACTTAACCACACCCCTTCTCCAAAAGCTCCCTTAAAGGATTTACCAGAAGAAATGTTTCAAATAAAGATAGTAGATCTTTGTGTGCGTAGTTGATATCGATGGAGCTATTTTTGAGAAAATCGCAAATAAAAGTGAAACAAACTATATAGTAAAGTACTCGCCAGTTTCTCTTGGAAGAACTTAGGAAGGCCGAGAAGGTAAAGAGGTCTCAACTCTGGAGCTCCCTCCACGGACTGCGGCAGGCCAAGTTATGCGCATCGGCCTTCGTATTCTCCGGTGTTTCCGGAGGCAGTGTCGACTCAGAGGACGCCTGACGAAGCTGGGTTTGGAAACTGAGCACATGCAAATTCTGTGGGAAGATGGAGGAAACTCCATTACATCTCCTAACGGACTGCGGCTGCCACCCAGAGAAGATTTAAGAAGCTGGGTAGTTATCAGGAGGAGGAGGGGAATATACCCTCCCTAGAACCCGTCAGGTTATTAGGATTCCTAATACATTTCATTTTAATTAGTTCCTAATACATTTTCATTTGGATTCCTAAAAAAGAACATTTTTCTACATACAAAAACATTATCAGCTATTTGCATTTCAAAATATGGTTCTTCGGAAAACGAATGAGCTTGCCCTATTGCTGTAATATTGAAGAGTAATTGGTTCTATTTTCGAATTAAATGCAGCTTTCTAGACCGAATATATGAAAAAAATCCTGGCTCTTAAGCTGATGGAGGTCTTGTAGTTGGTGTTCGCTTGGGACAACTGTTTGAGTGCTGTGGGCAGCCTGTTGCACCAAGGGGCATAGCACAATAGATCGTAGGGTCGCAGGGCATTCCCGTCCCAAAAAAGTGGTACTTCCGTTTGATTGATTTTGACAGATAATGTACTGTCGGGTTCCATAGTGATATCCTAAACGGAATATTAAGTTTGAACTTTCTACGATTTTTTGTTTTTGAGCTATGCTGTTCACACACGTATAAACTCACACATGCGGATGATGCTGGGAAACGTACCCATGGGTTCCGAGTGTTTGGTTCTAGGCCTAAACACCTCTGCGCTAGTTCCCTCGAGGGTCGTGGACCCGTCTGTATACCATTTAGTGGCATGCTTGCTAATACTAGACAAGGCAAATCCCTTGCTCCACTCCCTTTACGTACTTAGCTTCGAAGAGAAGTTTCTAACAAAGCTATATTTAGAATATAGCGTCAAATAATTTAGAATTATTTAAAAAAAAAATTGCATTTATAAAGCTGTATTTATACGCATATTAAATCAGTCAGTAACCGCAGGCGATAAAATAATATTCCACTTTATTTGAAAATGAAATACTATCGTATGTATATATATCATATGTATATGAGATATATATATATAGAAAGAGAGAGAGAGAGAGAGTGATTGCAAGAGAGTTGGTTTTTATTTACAACGTTGTTAGCCTTTTTTTTCTCTTTTTCAATATAGGATATCTACTACTAAACGGAGATATCATTTCTGGTTTTGATATTTGTTATTTTTTCATGATTGAAAATGTAACTTGCAACAATAGATCAATGATGCAAATATAATAAATAAATGTAATGGTATGAAATATAAGTAATATATAATATATGTAAATAATTTTTTTTATAATAATATTTAATTATTGCTGACTTTGTGGTTAGAGATTACTTTTTAATTCATAAATTAAAAATTGAATTTACAACTTAATCGATTATCTATAGCTGTGCCAAACCTGAAACACACACTGGCGTTGTTGGATGGACCAAATAGTGATGGGGGTCAATTTGGAAAATGGCTGGGTTTCATATCAGTTTTTTTGAGAAACATGTTCGTGCGGGGTTCCACACATTGGCCTCAGAAGAGTAAATTTGCATGTTGACTGATTAAGTTATAACATTGATATACGCGGAGATCACGGGTTCGAATCCAGCCGTGTTACCCTTAGATTTTCTTCTCCTAGGAGCCCCTACAGCTCACTGTCCGGTGATAGACAGTGTTGTCTGTTACGGGAGAACACTGTCCGGAGGCCGGCAGTGCACTGAGAAGGCTCCGGGCGCAAATGACCACAGATGTTGAGGCACCTTAAATAATTTAAAAAAACATTGATTTGTAAAATATGGACTAATTTTTTTTTTTTTTATCCTACGATCCTACCTATCAAATCGCTCCTTCCAAGTTATCTAAGGTTCTTCTTCCTCTTCAATTCATCTCATCCGTGCTGGAGATCCTCAAGGTAGCATACTTGCTCCCCTATTATACACAGTGTATATGGCAGACTTTCCTCTCAATCCTAAAACAAATATTTATTCTTTCGCCGACGATATGGCAATCCTCTCCCAAAATATGGACCCTGTAATTGTCATCCGATCTTTTCAATCCCATCTTGAAATCCTCGAACCCTGATTTCGCAAATGGAGAATAAAAATCAACGAGAGCAAATCCAGAAACATAACATTCATTATAAATCGCAAAATATTCCCTCCAATATATCTGAACCGCATTCCTATTCCTTCGGCAGGCAAAGTCCAATATCTCGGCCTGTACCTTGATAAACGCCTTACCTGGCACCCACATACTCGACTTAAGCGACAAGAACTTAACTTCCGATACCGAATGATCAAATGACTTCTTGACAGACGATCAAAACTAACTCTCTCGAACAAAAAAACACCCTACATAGCTCTGCTCGCTCCTATCTGGACATATGGACTCGAACTATACGGATCAGCAAAGCGCTCCAATCTTCACCGTATCCAATCCCTCCAGTCAAAACTCCTCCGCACAATAGTCGATGCTCCTTTTTACTTCAGCAACCACACTATCCACAGTGACCTAAAACTCCCATTTGTCCTAGTTCTCGTCAAGTCCCGATATATTAAATTCCATTCCAAACTTTCCCAAACAAATAACACATCCTGCTAAATCTTCCCGAAGACTGAAGCGCCGGTCACCTCGCGATCACCTGATCGCTTGATACAAAAGGGCATCCTTCGAATTTTCGAATTCACTTCATCGATGTCTATATTAACCGACTTATGATGGTCGGTTATTTAATCATTTTCTATCTTTATTTAATTCAAAACTTAGCTTTCAGGACCAAAAAGAACATTTTTTTGTGTATACAAAAACATTATCACCTATTTTTTTTTTTTGAGAATATGTTTCTTCGGAAAACGAACTGAGCTTGCTCTATTGCTGTAATATTCATGAGTATTCAAGAATAAGTGGTTCTATTTTCGAATTAAAAACATCTTTCTGCATTGAATTTATGAAAAAAAAAAAGTTAAATAGAAAATAAACGCACATAATTAAAAAAGAAACAATGTTAGATATTATTCTGTGCGTAACTAGACTATGCGTGCCACTGAACTTAGTTCGACAATGGTTGATTTAAATGGCTACCATATTTGGGGGCATTTTATGGTTCTGGCAAATCTTAGTATACGATTTCAACAATTGTAGCTGACATACCTTCAGAATCTTGCTTTGTAATCTATTACTAGCATATTATGAACTATTGGAAGTGTTTATCTCATCGGATTTCAGTTCTTTTTTTAAAGCGCTCAATCATATTTTTCTGAGATTGTTTCGGCTATGAATTTCTTTTAATTTAAGTCAGGTTGAATGAACGTTTAACCGGTGTTAAAGACGTTTAAAGCAGGATAGGTGATTGAAATGGCCTAATCATTCTAATTAATTAAATACAACGAAATTAAAATTAGAAGATTGAGACCATTACAAGATTAGCGAGTAAATGTGATTAAGATAAGAGTTTAATTAATTGTGAGTAACCAAAATGATAGATCCACTTCAAAAGTTTCCACCAAATTCGTACACATTACATTAAACAACTACCTTACAATATAGTGTGTTGACAAAGATGATTACAGTTACACCGGTGGAAATAGTGACTGTTCCTAAGTAAAAATCACCATCAAATACAAAGACAAGTTACATTATTATGATCTGTCTCTAGCGGTACATATTGTAACACATTGAACGTTACTCTTAGTAATAAGTTGTTAATGGGAAGTCAACAACTTATAACTTCTCTAAAGACAGAGAGTTGTACATATTTCTATCAATTGTCCAGCTTTCATTATTGGACAGACTCTAACTATATGTAAATTACAGTCTGACGTTTAGAAATGTTCTTTTAAGTATGTTAACTACAGAAGTGATATATCTTTTGGCATAAACTTAAATTCACTTTCTTATAAGCGAGCAATTAATCTAGATTTTAAATTTTATTAAGCATTACACACAAAAATTTGGCTCTGCTAAATTAGAGAGATTTGTTGAGCGAATTTTTGAGATAATTTTAATGATAACATTTTCAATATACACGATTACGGATTAACCATTTAGTCGTAGCCAGAGCTGTGTTGCCGAGGGTTAGAAGCATGGATTGCCACAGAGAGGATTCACACTTCCAGTTAATAAAGTTGAAATCGAAGTCTTTAAGTCAGATTCGCTGCTGATGATACTTAAAATAAACGTCGTCATCATCGCCTTCCTGTAATTCTTCGTTTTTGATTATCACAAATATTGATTATGCACTAAAACAGCATTTTCCAAGCTCTCACAAGACCGACGGTTTCATAAATTCTGACATTTTAACGGAATATCTAGGATATTTTATGGGATAAAGTGATAGATATTAATAGCAGAAAAATTGAGTAAGTAAATATAAAAGATAAGAAAGTATAATACGCCTATTCTCATTATTTATTTATTTATTTATTTATTTATTGTTTTTGTATTGCATTTTTCATCTGTACAATGTGTAATGGTAAAAATGATATATGTAAAAGAAAGAAAAAAAAACAGTTAATTGTTTTGTTCAATTGGTAGACGACATCTATTACGCGTCGTGGAATTTTGTAGATTGTCCAGTGGATTCATCAGTTTTTAATGTTAATTTTATAAAACAAAAGGTATGGAAAATAGTTAAAAAAAAAAAAACAAAAAAAAACGAGCATATATACATATATATATTTTTTTTTATTATTATTAATTTAAGTCGCCTCTACATCTGTGGTCATTTGCGCCCGGAGCCTTCTCAGTGCACTGCCGGCCTACGGACAGTGTTCTCCCGTTACAGACAACACTGTCCATCAGTGAGCTGGAGGGGGCTCCTAGGAAGAAAAAATCTAAGGTTAGTACGGCTGGATTCGAACCCGTGATCTCCGCGTTGCTAGTCCAGCGCGCTACCACTGAGCTAATCCCTTCCCTATATACATATATCAAAATATCGTTCTTAATTACTTCGACGTTTTTTTTGGGGTCTTTGAATTACAATTACAAAAATGGAAAGATTAATTCTCATAACCGCATAGTTTTAAATCAAGTCATGTACATTGATTTGATTACAGCTTAATATGGAAAACCCTGTTTTGCATGTATCGTTTTAAAATGAAACAAAATATGCATAACTAGTTTATGAATCGATTATGATGATCATATTCTGAATTTATGCAGAAATTTTTTAACCCGTAGATCTGTATATTTTTTTTTTTAAATTAGACTTACTAATTAAATCCATAAGATTTTTCAGTCCTTGGTTTTAGCAGTGGTTACAATCAACAAGCAAAGTAATAAGTGAATATAAAAATTATAGACAAATTAAATTCCAACTAAAGAAGCAATGCTAAATATAGAAAATTTATATTTTAAGCAGAAATGTATTCCAACTATTAATGTATTTTCGTAAATTACTTGATTAAATTTCAATTTAATTTTAAATGATCTAATCAATTTGAATCTTGATTACTAAGTTTAAATTTCTATGTATATATACTGAATAGTTTAACTAGTTTCTAAATATGAGCACATATTTACGATTCTATTACTTATTCCATAAGAATCTTTAGAAATGGTTTCCAATTATTTATTACTAATTTTTTTTTTCCTTTCACTGCACTTAAGACTGCAAATTCTAGGTTACAGAGATAAGGAAGTAAATCAAGTTTTACTGCTTACTTATACATTTGTGTAAAACTAATAAATAAGACATTGGCTTGAATCTCTTACATTATGTATGGACGTTGAATAATGACTGAATACAATCTACCTTAGTAGTATGACTTTCAACAAACTTCATTTTATATTTGTGTGTGAGTTTATAAACTATCTGGGAAAATATATATATATAATACTAAGTTCAAACATTATATATATATATACAAAATAGTTGGAATAATTTATAAAAGGGTTAATTAAATTAAATCAATATAAATCACTCTTAACATAGTTGATTTAATAATATATATAACCTCATGGTTTTTTGCTTCTTTGACGATGCAATTGCCTCTTCTTCACAAACTATTACTACAACAGTGAACGCGCCGCTTTTTAAATCATTTAAGTGAATTTATTAATGTATTTATTCCTTCCATTAATGTATATGTTAATTTAAGTAAATTTATAACATATACATAAACATATTATTGGCTATTTTGTGATGTTCATTGAATTTATTAAGTAAATAATATTCATTTAACTTCCTATATTTCTTTCCCTTACTTTATTTTTTTTATTAATGTCTGTAATAAATTATTATTCTGCAAATTATACATTTTAATCCCTTTAATAAAGACATTAATAAAGATATATTTTTTTAAAATATAAATAATTTTCCTAATTCTGCTGATGTTGGTAAATTATTAATTAATATAATTTTCTTCCTTCTTTTTCTCGACCTAATATTCCATTGTAAGAGTATAATCAGTATTCTAGATTTATTATTTATTAGAACACTTTGATTTAGTTTTTTTTTATTCTCAAAGAAATTAAGTTATTATAAATGATGCAATAGTCCAAAACAAGTGTTAAGAGATATCTACTTATCACTCCAATTAAGTTCACTTGATTATCATCCTATTGACAAGCACGAGTACTTAAGTGCACTTTAGTATGTACTTGAAGTAATATACTTGGAGAATAACATTCTGTTCAATTCTATTTTAAATACAGATTGGTTTCTGTCAGTGGTGTGACTAAGTTATGGGTAAATATAGTGATAAATATGTTATCTTTGTGAAATATTTATCAATTTTAACATTTTGCCATACATCAGGCAATACAAAAATTCAATTTTCATTACACAACAGCTCATAACATAAATACTAAAACGCTTACTATTCAAATAGACTCAATGTTTGGCTGGATTCGGCCGTTTGCTCTTTATCGCAAATGGCGTCGTCTTAAGGCAACAATGCGCTTTTGTTTTAGAGAAAAGTGCGTAAACGCCAGTATATTGTAGTCAGAAATAAGAAGAAGATTAAAATTTATTGACAATAGTAATAATAATACTGGGAAGGTTTTCAAATTTTCACCGACTTTTAGCAAATCTAGTGCTTTTTTCAAGGAAAAAATTCATCTTGAAATTCTTAATAAATTCAAGCAAAATGATGATTTGCAGGGGCCAAAGAAACTCAGCAAACTCTTGACAGCTCCTGGAGAAGGACACCAAAGGTATCCGAAACTTCGAGAGAAAAAAAACTTTTTCGACAAGTGTTTTCTTTGGCCGCTGCCATCATTTTGCTTATTTCATTAACAAAGTCAAACTTAACAGTTTAACTTGAGTACAGCACAGTTAAACTTGAGATATACATCATATAAACAAGACATCAAATTCGTCACATACATGCTGGACTCCATATTTTCAATGTCAGCCACAGCAAACGCTAACATTGTGCCTCCAACAAGAGCACAATTCATAGCTCAATATAGGTAGCCAATCTCCGATCAAGAGTATATCTCGGATAAGAGTAGAGAAAATGAAAAGAAAAGCCGTCTACCTGAGGGCTTAACAACAATCGCCAAACAACGTTGAACCAGATCAACTTTAAGCAGTTAAACAAGTCTCAAGATCAACTTTGGGAAGGTGTACCAAGAGCTAGCTACACTAGTATTCTACCGTTAAAACAAGCAAGAGTTCTAACTAGCCAAATCACTCTTCAAGCGACCCCAAGACAGCCAAGCTATCAGTTCTTCATTCATCACGCTACCTACATGGCCACTTTTCTCCTCAGTAAATCTTAAAGTATAAAGTGTTGTAATGTGTCAGTCTGTGTATTCATCACCATTCACCAACCACCTTCAACATACGTATACCTTCACCTATACGAGGTGATAATGAATCTCAAGTTGAACTTAATATTTTCAAAATTTTAGGATAGATATTTACACTGAAGAAGGCAGTAAATCTGCTGAAAATAGTTTTTCTCTGACCGAACCAAAATATAGAATTTACAAAGTAAGGGACATTATTACCTTAATAATCCGGGTTCGAGTCCATAGCGTTGACCACGGATGTTTTATCCCTTTCTAGAAGACTTTATATGATGAATGGGACAATGTCATTTATAGGGTGAACCCTACGAAGGCCGGCATTGAATACAGTGACCATTTTATTACTATGAAAAGTCAGTATCACACCACTTTCTTCATTAAAAATACTTTTAAAATGTAAAGGAGATTAATATAATGTATTGTAAATAATACACAGGTGGGCAATCCACATCTATGAGAGGTAATAATTTCAATAAATGAAAATTCAATTTTTATAAGTGAAGGAAAATAAAATAACCTAAACAATGAAAAAAAATCTGGTGTGAAACACTCACACAACTTTCTCTTACTCCAGTTTTCAAAATTGTAATTGAAAAAATTTGTAGTTAGTGTACCAAATTCAATGACATTTGTCGATAACTGAAAAAAATGTTCAGTAAAAGCGCATTTCCGGTTTTCTAAATTTCATGAAACTCGGTATTTTGGCAATCTATTCATATCTAATTAAATTTGTTTGGATGGTAGAATTGTATAACCAAGTATGTACTTCAGAAAAATACAAACCCCACAAAAGTTTCCTTAAATGACATTACCCGGAGAAATGTTTCAAATAAAAGTTGTAGCTCTTTATATAGGTAGTTCACATTCCTAGTTTGAAGAAAATCATTGGAGCCGTTTTCGAGAAAATACCAGAAAACTGAGAAGCACAGTTTAGTAAAAATGCACTACTGGTCGTCCGATTTTTTTAAACTCGGAATTTCAACAACAAATTTAATTCTAATTAATATTGTTCAGATGACAGAATTGTATAGTAAACCGAAATAGCACTTTAGTGGAAAACTTTACTCCACTTCTTCCTCAAAAGTGCCCTTAAATGAATTTACCCAGAGAAATGTTTTAAATAAAAGTTGTAGATCTTTGTGTATGTAATGATATACTACGTTTGAAGAAAATAGTCCAAGCCATTTTTGGACAAAGTCGCAAGAGAGTGAAAAACCCAGTTAGTAAAGTGGTACTTTCGGTGAGGAATTTTGTCAGATGACCTACTATCGGTTCCAATTGTTATAACTAAACGGAATATCAAGTTTGAACTTTCTACGATTTTTCGTTTTTGAGCTATGCTGTTCACATACACCACACACATCGAATTTTCTAAAAACATTTTTTTTTTAGACTCAGTGGTCTCAAAACGGATATTTCCGTTGAACACTCAATTTCGAAAATCTTGCATGATCGCAATACTTCCTCTTATTAGGATGAAGAGGAAGTAATAATGCATAGTTATAATCAAGTAAGCATGTAGATATTTAAATTGACTGATAAAATCAAAGAGAATAGATGATAATGTGTGTTTTACATTAAATAGAGCTTACTAAATTAGTAATAGAGACTACTATCCTAAGAATTCCTTACGATAGGGACAAATTTGTCCGCATAATATAAACACTCGCAATTTATTATTGTAATTCTTAAAATTAATGAGTTCAGTTCGTGAAGACACTGTTCGCACAAAATAGAAACCGTGTATTTCTGATATCATTAAAAGCATAGACATGAAAAGTCCCTTTTAACTCGAAAGGCAAAAAATTTCAATTCATGAACTTTAACAGCAAATTTAACATGAATTGTGAACAACCATCGCAATTCTATGGAAGCAATGCATCATATCCACGCTAAAACATTAAAACCAATGGATACAAGATACATTGCCAATAAAAGTACCAGAAAAAAACTGAAAGTCACTAGGTTGGCTTTGAGCTAATCAGTTCCAGACTACGAAGAAACCATGACTTTATGACCAAGTTCTGGAAAGTAAATTATGAGGAAGATTGTGATTTTAAAAATAAATTTGAATGAATATTTAATTCACTCTTAAACAGCAAAATAAAGAAGAAAATATTTTACATATCTCAGCAACTCTGGTGGTCAAGATGGGGCATGGGGTAAGCCAAGCACCTCAACTCTCGCTATACTATTTTTCTTTCTTTTTGCTTTTATTCTATATTTTATTTTATTTTACTTTTTTAATTATTCGGAAACTGCAGACAATTCTTAACGTGGTCAGGAACTTTTAATTTCATGGATATATAAAGTTTTGTAGGTTCACTCACTCCTCCTATCCCCATATACTCCTGCAAATCTTTAGGAACAATGCCGATGGAGGAAATGATTACTGGAATACTGCTTTCTTTTTCCAGTTCTCAAATTCTTTTTATTTCTTTGAGCTATCCATACTTTTTTTTATCTCGTGCTAAAATTAGCCCATGTGTGTTTGGTGCAGCAATATCGACTAGGGGCTCCTTCTTGCGGGTTTTCCACACTACTAAATGAAAGATAGCAAACAATTATAATCTGGAATAATTTTCCTTGTTAGACGCCATAAAACTATGTCAGTATTAATGACTTAAATGAAATATGTATGTCAATTTGTATTCATTTATGTTCGAATATTTTCATTTCATCCCATTAAGAGTTAAATTCGCATAAAAGAAAAAAACTTACAATAAAACAAAAATTCAATGGGCAAAGAAAACAACTAATTCTAGAGATAATATTTCTTCATGCATATTTAAAGAGAATTACGTTGAAAAAGAAGAGAATAGACTAAATAGAGAGAATTTGTGAGAATTAGAGAAGAATGGAGGAATGAGAGAGAGAGAGAGAGAGAGAGAGAGAGAGAGAGAGAGAGGGAGACTGAGAACGAACAATAAGGACCTTTCTCCCGGACCATCTTTAGCTCTTGCTCTTAAAATGGTCCTCCGTTTGAAACGTATGTAAATCTGGCACCGTGTTACATACGGCTAGTAAATGTTTATCGTGTGGGACAGCAGTATATAAGTCACATTGGATGTACCATCACCTACCTCTCTTAATTAATTCTACAAGGACGACGCTACTACTCACCTTTGTCTTCACTGCAACACCACAAAACTCCGTGACAATTTCAAACACCACCTACGTTTTAACACTTCATTTTATTACCAACCATAATGTTTCTCTTCTGTTTTAACTTTTTTCTTTCTTTTTATTATTATTATTATTATTATTATCACCTTCCAACTATTTCATATTATATTAAAACACCTTTCATCACAATTTCCTGCCAAATATTTTTATTTGTTTTCATTTGTGTTGCAATATAAATGGTAAATATATTTGCGAGGAAAATATATAAGAGGCAAAATGGTGGAACTTAATTAGTTTAAAGGAAGTGGACTTGTATAGATTTATACATATACGTACATACAGATTACATAAACATATAGATGTTGTAGTGGAATCGTTTATTGTGATTCCTAAGGTATGTAGTAGATGTCTTAAAGAGGGCGGAAGTTAGTTTATAGATTTTTGGAAGTTAGAGCTCGAATTACTAACACTGAATTTATAAAAGTAGACTATATTTTTACGGTAATTTAAATGTGAGAAATGGTAACTATTAAGATGAAATACTTAGACAATTTAAACTGAAAATAACAAATAATTTAAGATGATTAAAATAAATAAACTAACATGCACAATTATGAAAATAAGTATAAGTAAAACCTGTATAGGGACGCGGAACTGCTGCAAGGTATAACGATGTACTCGTATATAATAATCTGGTGACGTACTCTTGTATAATAATCCCCTCTTCCAGTGGGGCGAAGTTTGTATTAGTGTTGCTCACACACTGTCAGATGTGTAAGCAACACTCACACCAAGACATCTCTCCTAGTGTTGCGACCTTGGTTAGTTCGGTGACCAGTGATTTAGGTCAGTGGCCAGCTTTATCGGTGCTTGCTTTGATGTAAAGTATTGACCCTTATATTGAAAAGGGTTTTGTTTGTTTGGCCGCGGCCTTGTCTTGAAGACAGCGGCCGGCTAGGCCACTAGTTATAAATTATCCTTTGTTCCTGCCATCCTTTGTGAAGATAGCAGCTGGCTGGAACCACTTTGACATATCTATGACTTTGATACCACTTTGACATTGCTATGACTTTGATATGTCATTACAATGTCCATTGGTCAGAAAAAGATTATGCGCTGACATTACATCGGGGTTGAAGCTTTGTAATATTTGAATAATATGTAAAATTTGATTTTAAAGAAGATTTATTATTTTATATATAATTGTACTAGTTAGTAAGAGAAAATCGTGTGAGTGTTTCATACCAAATTAATTTTTATTTATTTATATTGTATATTTTATTGGAAACGTGTTTTTTTTTATTTTAACATGCATAAATTAATAAATAAGTACTTTTTTTATCAGTAGTAAGAGAAGATAAAACGCTTAGACGATTTCGAGAAAATCGCAAATTGATAAAACATTCTGTGTTTCAAAATGGTATTTTTTTAAAATGAATTTAATTTATGTTTAAAAAATATCAGGCAAATTCAGTTTAAACACTCGTAACTGAGTGCATGAACTGAATTTGCTCTGTGCAAGTCTGTGTTATCACACTGTCTGACAAACGCATCCTGAAGATAGGCGAACGCCCGAAACCGGTCGATGACCACAAAATGAAAAGCAGGCTACCACGGAAAATGACTCTAATATATATGTTTAGATAGTACACAAAGTTACGAGAAAAAACAATTTTCAGGAAAACAGAAATATATCCAGTTAAGATGTAATTCTGGTTGACGTATATTGCTTCGTAACCTTTGTGTCGAATCCTCAGTATGAACTATATTTATATATAGACCAATAATAAAAAAAATATTTTTTCCCTAGGAGTCAAAATAAAAAATATTTCTTGTGTAAACTCAATTTCTAAAATGACATAACGCAGTACGTACTGCTCATTGTAGTAAGTGAAAGACAAAGTTTTGGTCTGTATTTTCCCCTTTTTTTTATTATTGTGTAACGAGGAAATATTAACTTGTTTTTCACCAGAATGTTTTCAGTTTTTTGAGTTTTAAAAATATGTTTTTAATGGGAGTTATGTTACAAGAGCCTGGACTAGCCTTTTTAAAAAAAGAGTTTTATTAGAAGTTACAATAATAATAATAATAATAATAATAACTGCACAATTGCTTATATATGAAATTGGATGTGAACTGTCTGGTGGTGAATTGAGAACTGACTGCCTGTTGGTCGGTGGCTGTATTTATATGAAAGCAGCCTTTGCTGACTCGGCACTGGTACTTTTCCGAGAGATGTGTCATAACTCCTCCCTCCTTAAGTTTGGAGCTCCTGCGACAACTGGCATGGAAGTCCAGGGTAGATTTGTAGTGGTGTAGGTCTTAGCTGGTCTCCTTCTGTCGATCCTGGTTTAGCCTTCCTTCTGAGGACATAGAAAACATACAGGAGGAGAGACAGTAGTAGGAGTACTGGGAGGATGATAAGGTAATAGAGGTGTGTCGTGCCACTGGGTACGTCCTCTAGCAGCTCCAGTGGTTCCATCTGTAAATTGATCCTGTGGAGGTCTTCGAAGGATATATTTCTGTTGGTGTGTGAGAATACTTGTGCAGTGATTGTGACGCTCCTTGAGTCTTTGTATATTGGTATTGCTTTGCTGTCCAGTAGAGTCTCACCATGGTTTAGTTTTATTAGGCTAGTATTAGTTAAGAACATGGTGTCGTTGTGGTGGTCCTTGTTTATTACTATTCTGTTGGTTCTGAAAGTTAGGAAGTGGTCTATGAGGTTGATATACTTAATGAACGGCGCGCTGGACGTGTATATTGTCTTGCATGCTGAGAGGTTGATGTTGGATATGATCTGGCGAATACAGTCGTCCTGGATGATGGTCTTGTTGCGGCAATATATATCACCGTTGATGTCTTCACAGGTGGCTGTAAATAACTCATCTTGGAGGCGTAGGATCAAAGGGGGATGGACATGAATTGTCATAAGGTGGTTGTCTTTTTGTACAGGGTAGGATAAGAGGAAGTACATTTCGAAGGAGGAGGTTTTTAGGGGAACGCTAATGAAGTAGTAGATGCTCCAGGTTTTTATTGAGCAGTGTACCCTGCTTAACTGCCAGAGTGCCTCGATGTCTGTTGTTATGAACGTGATATTGTGGGACTTTTGTAATGACTCGAGATCTTTAAGAGAGAAAATACTAGAATGTATGCTGTTTAACCTACAGAATTCTAGAGAGTTTTTCACGTCGTCAATCTTGTTGGCAAGAAGGATCAAGTTAAAGAGAATCGAATTGAATTGTTGATTTAGTTCAACTTGGCTGATTATAGGGTTGGAGAAGAAGGTAGTCATTTGGTCATTGTTAGTCCGTATAATTTGTATGTCGTGATTGAATTCTTCGATTACCTTTTTGTTTATTGCCATCTGGCTTTTTAGGTTGTTTTGGAGGTGAAAACTGTTACGTTCGATCGTGTTTATAATTTTGTCGTACCTTTCCTTGTCGTCACTGTCCATGTTTCCGGTTAGCCAGGATATGGCCTTACCTAGGCCGTTAATTAGTCCGCGTTTAGGCCGAGATTTATTAACTGTCAAATGGTCGAGTTTGTTCCGAAGATAGTGATAATATTTAAAGAGTGATTTTATCTGTGCTGTCCGGTTGTGCTGATAGGTAGTGCCAATAATGTGATAAACTTTATCTAATTCCATATCTATTAGTTGTACGTCAGTAACGTGTATAAAAGTATAATATTTATCTATGACGTAAACTGGATTATGCGTCACTGGCAGAATTCCCGGGCCCAGACTCAGATCTGTTATCTGTAAAGTGTCGGCTACATTCCCCGCCGTCAGCAGTTGCAGTATGCGTATTATTGCCGTTAGTATGTGGGATGCGTGATTCATCGTTCTTATCTGTAACAGGAAGAGTTTGTTGTGTAAATTTTCTAGGTCTTTTTAATAGGTTAGGATGTACTTTAAAAGATTTCCTTTGTACTGTAGCTAATTTAGTTTCTCTAGAATAATTTCCCCTTTTGAATTTGGGTTTAGCTTTTCCGTATTGCTTATCCCTAATAAATATTTCTCCCTCTGGTATTTCGATTTTTTCCCTAGTTTTGTTTAGTTTGTCTGTACGGGTCTCTTTTTCTTTATCAATTTTTTCTTTTATTACGCGAGCTATTAACTCCTTGTCGTCATGATATTCTTTGACTCGTTGTTCTAGAATTAGGTCTTCTGCGTATGTATTGGGCTGTATCCCGAAAGTAATTTCATTAGGTGTCATAGTCAAGTTAGAGTTTATAGAGTTGTTGTAAGCTATTAACGCTAGTCTTAGAGTTTTGTATATGGGGCAATTCTTTTGTCTGTTTACTATGTTCATAATCTCTATGAGGGTTGAGTGTGCTCGGTTTATCAGTCCGTTGGAGTCTGAGTGGTTAGGGGTCGTGAAGTGAGTTTCTATGTTATTGTATTTTAAGAAATTCTCTACCAGTCCATTTTTAAATTCCGTACCATTGTCAAATTGAATCGTTTTGGGGCACGGGAATATGCTGAGGTAGTTTTCTAGTGAATTGACAATTTCGTTTGCGGATGCCGTTTTGACTAGATAACCATACAGTTTTCTTGAAAAACAGTCTATCATAGTGAAAATTTGTTTTCCGTCGTAGTGTAGTATGTCTCCCTGTAGTCTCTCGAAAGGTTTGGAAGGAGTGGGGGTGATTTCGTAAACTTGTCTAATTGGTCTGCGTTCGTACTTAACTTCCTTACAGAGGGAACAGTTGTTTATTACTGGCTTTTGTTATCTGTTCTAACATTTTTGGCCAGTAGTAGCGTTTAGTTAGGGATCTGTATACCTCGTGTATGCCACGGTGTGCAGTTTTACCAACGTGATAATTTTGAATAGTTTCTTCTTTTTCCGCGGGGTCGGTTATGTCTAGTCTTTTTGTATAGTAGCGTTTAATTTTGACTGTGGGGAACTTGTCTTTTATTATGTCGGACAGGTGGGCAAAGATTTGGTCATAGATCTGTTCGTCAAGGGAGTCTTCGATAGGAGGGGAACACAGGACGCCGTACGTATGATTGGGTTGTAAGTATTCTAAGCAGTATTCGTCTATGTCGTTAGAGTAGGGGTACCTGGTGTACCAATTGTAACGCGTTTTATTAAAAGGTCTGTTGATCGGAATTTTCGTCTCGGGGTTGCCTCTAGTTAGAATAATTTGGAATTTTTCCACGTTAATGCAGCGGGTTCTGTCGTCAATTACTTTAATTTGGCTGTTAGAGGATTCCTGAGAGTGTTGGGTTTGTAGGCTTTCGTTATCGTCTCCGGCGTTAATGTTTTCGTTTTCGGCGGTAGTGTTTCCGTTGTCGTCTTCGGCGTTAATGTTAAGGGCTCTGGCTAAGTCTTCTAGGATGTCGTCGCTATTTTCAGGTGAAGGGGCAGAAAGGAATTCTGGGTTTGGAGAGGCGGTTTCTAAGGCGTTAAGGTGTTGTTCCTCTGGTGGGTTTCGCGATAGTGCGTCTGCTACTACGTTAGTCTTTCCTTGGACGTACTTAACGTCAAAGTCGAAGTCGGCTAGTTGTAATTTCCAGCGGATAAGTTTAGAGTTTGGTTCTTTTAGATTATGTAGCCACTGTAGAGGTTTGTGGTCCGTCTGTATGATAAATTTACGTCCGTATATGTAAGGTCTGAAATGTTTGCACGCCCAAACGATAGCTAATAATTCTTTCTCTATTGTAGAGTAATTCTCTTCTTGTTTGTTTAAGGTGCGGGAGGCAAAGGATATGGGGAGGTCTTTTCCGTCAATGTTTTGTGATAGGACGGCTCCTATCGCGTAGTTGGAGGCGTCTGTTGTAAGGGTGAAAGGTTTATTGAAGTTAGGCAATTGTAGGATAGGGCTGTTCTGTAGGAGGGATTTTAGGGTGTCAACGGCTTGTATGTAACTATCGTCAATTACTATGTCCTTGTCTTTTCTTAGTGAGAGAGTCAGGGGTCTTGCTATTTTGGCGTAGTTCTTAATCATTTTACGGTAGTAGCCGGTGAGTCCAAGAAATTGTTTGATTTGTTTCTGCGTCTTGGGAAGTGGAAATTTAGCGATGGCGTCTAGTTTGGCCGGGTTAGGTTGTATACCCTTGTCAGAGATGATGTGTCCTAGGAAGAGAAGTTCGCGTTTGAAGAATTCCGTCTTGTCAAGTTGAATTTTTAGATTGTGCTGTCTGAGTTTGTCAAAGACCGTCTTAAGGTGCTTTATATGTTCGTCTAAGCTGTCCGAAAAGATAATGATGTCGTCCATGTATACTAGTACGTTAGGGATCCTAGAAAAGAGGGAATTTACGGCCCTTTGAAATGTGGGAGGCGCATTCTTAAGCCCGAAAGGCATGCGCAGGAATTCGTAATGTCCACTTTCCGTCGAGAATGCTGTCTTGGGGACTGATTCGGGGTCCATTTCGATTTGATGGAACCCTGAAGCCAAGTCGATTGCTGAGAAGTATGTCGCGCGTCCTATTTTACCGAATAAGTCTTCAATATTCGGAAGGGGGAATTTGTCTTCGATCGTCTTGTTGTTAAGTTTGCGATAGTCTATAACCATTCTGATTTTCTTTTTACCGGAAGCGTCTGGTTTCTTTGGTACTACCCAGATTGGGCTGTGGTAAGGGGAATTCGAATGCTGTATTATTTTATTCTCTAGTAGTTTGTCCACTTCAACCTGTACGTCTTTCCGATATATTTCCGGGTATCTGTAATTTCGCGTGTATACGGGGTTTTCGTCAGTCGTTCGAATTTTATGTTTCAGTAAGTCCGTGCAGCTTAGTTTGTCATGCTCTCTTTTGATTATTTGGGGGTAGTCCCTTATTAGTTTTATTACTTTATCTTTTTCCTCTGAGTTCATGTGCTCAGTTCTTATTAGTTTAGGAATTTCGTTTTTTATTTCTCTTAACCTACGTTCGTCGGACATTTCGGGACAATTGGTCATTACTACGTCCGGTATGCTTAAACTAATTTCCTGCGGTTCGTCGACATCCATAGGTTCAGGGCAAATGGCCATGACTTCTTTGGATTCAACTTCGCACAAGATTTTATTATTCTTAACGCTATAGAGGCCTTCTTTAATTGTGACCTTATCATTTAATTTTATATTCTCGTTAATTAATCCGTTTTTTAACTCTTTATTTTTTATCGGAAGCTCTATAAAATTAACTCCCTGTTCTAATTTTATTTCGTTTAGTTTATTTTCCGGGATGTCGAGTGTAAATTTTAAGGGGATCGTACCCTGAGGGTAAGAAAGGATATTTTTGTGTAAGTCGATGCTCATGCCAAGTTCTTGCATGGTCTTATGTCCTAGTAAAATGTCATATTTGTCTGAAAAGGGGAATAGGTGGAATTTAGTGTCTAACTTTACGTGAAAAGTATCTTGTATATTGAGGGTGCAAGATTGTTCTCCCTTCTTTTTACCTGCGGGTGTTGTTATTATGAATGGGTCGTTAGATAGTGTTACGTCAGTCGGGACAACGCTAGGATTTATGTAGTTCTCGGCTGATCCGGTGTCAACGAGCCATTTTCGTCCGTGTCTGTCTTCGAAGTGCGGGAGAGATTTGTCCACTAAATTTAAATTGTATTCGGGGGGCCTTCTTGGCTCCCGTGGCCAACGTCTAAAAAATGATCAAATTTTTCAGTGATTTTTTCAAGAGAATTCTCTAGTCGGGAAATCCTGTCATCGTATGTTTTGTCGGGTTCCGAATAATTTCGCTGCTGACAGTGAGTCAGTTCATGCGGTGAGATGTAATCTTTAAACCGGGGTCTGCCGGCAGTACGCATAGATACTGTGTTCTGAAAAAAGTAGCCAGGAGGTAGTCTGGGTCGATTAAAGGGGTGTTCAGGATTGTTTGGATGATTAGGATGGTAGGATTGTCCAACGTTCGGTCGTTGCGGTTGGGACTGGTAACGAGAGGTCTGGGGTGTAGGCTCTATAGGTTTGGGATTATATTCGATTGGTTTGTACTGGTAGGTAGGGGCTTGAGCCATGGGGACGCGTGGTGCGAAGTGTTGTGGGCTTGGTCTGTGAGTGTATGGTTGTCTGTAAGGTTGTTGGTATTGGTTGTACTGGTTTGGTTTTCGAAATGGTTGGTTGGGCCTTTTGGAAGAATTCAGGTTAGCTACGATAAAAGAACATTTGTTATAAATTATGCTCCGTACTTCGTCTAGAGTGTTGGGGTCGAATATCATGATATGGTTGCTTAATGTCGGAGGCAAGCATTTGTAGACATGAAAGATTATTTCTTTGTCTACTCTTGTTATTATTTGTTTTAGTGTGTCTGCTGTGAGTCCGTCCAGTTAAAGTCTAATATAAACCAAATTGCGCAGTTCCTGTATCCTATTGACGAAGTCAATGGGAGACTCTCTAGCATGCATTTTCGTTTGGAAAATTTCATCTTTTAATATCTCGTAAGACCTCGAGTCGGCAAAACTTTCTCTTAAGTGTTTTAATAAATTTAGTAAGTGGTCCACATTGTTAGAGAGAAGGATATTTCTAGCGGGCCCTACCAATTTACTTTTTACTTTTATAAATAGGATGTTATGGTTGTAGTCCCTTTCGACTATATTTTCTGCGCAGACAGTAGCGAAAGCACTCTCAACAATCTCGCAGAAGAACGCTAGCTCGGAAGGGTTTCCGTCAAAGTAGGGGATGTGGTCATAGTCTTCTTTGGAAATTTTGTAATTTATTTGGGCCATTTCAGGGATAGTTTCTTTGGGGAGTACTAATTTGGAAGGTTTAATGATAGATGAGCTACTTACAACCTTAGTTCGCTGCTGTTGATTCGCCAGCTTGCCTTTCTTCTTGCTTCTGAGGATGGTCCTGGTTCTTGTAGGTGGGGGTGCTGCGAATTAGCCACTGATGTGGGAGCTTCAAGTCTTCTTCGAGACAAATGGTCGCAAGTGAGACAAGTGGTCGCACTAGACTTAAGCCTTCGCAGTCCCTGTTCGGGCGCCAGTTATGTTACAAGAGCCCGGACTAGCCTTTTTAAAAAGAGTTTTATTAGAAATTACAATACAACAATAATAATAATAACTGCACAATTGCTATATATATGAAATTAGATGTGAACTGTCTGGTGGTGAATTGAGAACTGCCTGCCTGCTGGTCGGTGGCTGTATTTATATGAAAGCAGCCTTTGCTGACTCGGCACTGGTACTTTTCCGAGAGATGTGTCATAACTTGGGTGATATAAATATGGTGAGTGGGGGTGTACGTATGTATGTATGTGTGTGTGTTTATGAGAGAGTGAGAGATAAAATAACATTACTCAAAACAGAGGAAATTCAAACATGATATTCCGCCAGGTTTACCATTGGTGATATTTATTGTGATTAATATTCAATTAATTATTGAAGTAATCTAATATAATCACAACCATAGGCCGTGGTATTGGCACCCACGTCACCTGTGTAAATAATGAAAATTCAGCAGGCAGTCTAAGGGTTATGGAATCAATCCCATTGTGGAGACAATTCGGCAAAAATGATTGGACTCCACGATGTCTACACCAGCCGTAGAATGCGCTAGCTGTGCGGCTCTAGGTGCACTTCAACTATGCATTACATTCTTCTGTAATGCTCATGGCACTATAAAAGTGAATATAAACGCGGTCAACTGATGCTTCAGCAAGTGACAAGATCAACCTTTAAGGATTAATACCAAAGAGCTAATACAACTGTAATGGTGCCGCAAAGATAATGCAACCACAACAGAAAGAAGAGAGGCCCTCTCTGGTTAACAGAGACTACTCTCTGACTTAGGCAGGCTAGAGTGGGAGAACCTGTATAAGCCAGTGGGAATCTATCTAGAGGATATCTATCAGATACAACCATACAACTAAACATCGCATCGTGTCATATCTTTACTCACACCATTCATTCTATCATTTTCATTATAAAGTCCAGTGCAGTTAATGTAAACTTAGCTACATTATATTAGTGTCTTCATATCTCGTTCATTTAATCAAACCTAATTTCTCTACTCAACAACTCCATTATACAACACTTGAAAAAGTCTAGATAACTAAATTAGCAACTAAGAAGTAGACAAAAAACAGCCAGTCAAACATTCAAGAGCTTATTTTTATTAAGGAATCTACAACACAACTGTCGAAAGAGTTATTCAAGAAACTACTCATAACAAGCGATCCACTCGCTCTTTGCCAATACGTCTTTTATAACCCTGATAGAGTTTGCACCAGCTAGCCAGTTAGCAAGAGTTTCTAGCTAGCCATATAACTCTTCTAGTAGGGAAGGGAATAGCTAAGTGGTTTGCATACTGGACTCCCACGTGGAGGACCCGGGTTCAAGTCCAGCTGTGCTGCCCTTAGATGTTTTTCTTCCTAGGAGCCTCTACAGCTCACTGTCCGGTGTTGGACAGTGTTGTCGGTAACGAGAGAACAATGTCCGGAGGCCGGCAGTGCACTGAGAAGGCTCCGGGCGCCAATGACCATAGATGTTGACACACCTTAAATTAAAAAAACAACTCTTCTAGTGGCTCAATTCAGCCAACGCTACTTCTATCACGAACATCATTACTTTTGGCTCCTCACGCAATATTGCTAAACTTACACTGTGTATATTGCACAATTATCACATGTATTCGTATTTCATTCTTCAACAACACCAACTCACTCTAGTCCTCCTACTTAGGGTCAGAGATGTAATGAGTTTAGATGTCTTGGAGAGGTGTGATGATGTGATGAATAGTTGGTACTTAGTTAGAGATTTTAGAGAGTTGTTATTCGGAATATAAATTACGAATTTACGAAAATAGATATATGTATATTTTAACAATAATTTAAACGTTTGAAAAGATAAACTACAATTAATTTAGAATGTTTTAAAGTATAACTAGAATGCACCAACTATAATAATTGATAAATAATATATGTTTAAATACTAGATAGGGACGCGCTCCGATGTATGAATTATGTCACTGGTAGAATCTTGATGTTACGCTGATGAAATACTGAAGAATAATCCTCCCACTTCCTGTAGAGAGAGACCTTATATTGCCATCACCACACATTGACAAGTCTTGTAATTACGGGTCACACTCAAACATCTCTTGCCGTGTGTTGACCCTAGTTCTTGAACAGGTGTTGGCGGTTATCAAAGGATTGTAGCCAGGTGGTCGGTCTTTAGAGTGTTTAGTTTATTGCCGTGTGTTGACCCTAGGTTTTGAATAGGTCGGCAATAGGTGATGGCAATTATCAATGGACTGTAGCCAGGTGTTCGTTCTTTTGAGTGTTTTTTGACCCTTGTGAATGCGGTGTGTCTTTGGCGGGCGGTCCTTTGACCGTGCACTGACCGCGACTGGCTGGCACCACTAGTTATAATTTTTATAATTAAAAATTATATATTTCTGTTATCACTCCTTCTTGTTATCACATTACAGAGAGTTTTATGTTTAACATTTTAACAGACTCTTCTATTAAAACTCATGTACAAGCGTTTTATTTAAATAGAAGTAATATTTTTTCCAGTTTAACCCATTGTCAAAAAAATATTGTATGCTCCTAAATCACAACCATCAGAATTAAAAACAATAATTAAATACAATAAAAAAAAAAAGAAAAAAAAAAAAGATAGTAATGAAAATGAATGAATAAAATTTCAATAGATTGTGTTTGGTCAAACATTAAATCTATGCTAAACGATTGGGAAAACAGAAGCGATTAAAGGCTGACAATGATACATTGTCCGTATTGGTTTTAGCTGTTCGTTGGTTCGGCATATTCCAGAAATGTGGCCCTCATTCCCTTCCCTTCTTCCCACATACCACAGCCCACATCATCATCAATGAACAGAAATATTCTGGTGGCCATCATTAAATTCCACTGGAATTTATACCAAGTTAAATACCATTTATTTAGTTTAATGGAAAAAATAAATATACCTATAAATATTTTTTATTTCTATTACAATGAAAAAAATAATATATACATATATATATATATTGTAAATATTAATTCCTTAATGGTTCACAATAAAAAAAAAAAATAAAAAGATTAAAAAAAAATTCACCTACATTTTTAAGATATCTGTAACTAAAAATCATTAATATGGGCGTGGTGGCAATCTTGAATGCGTCACAACCGCCATGTCTTGAAAATGAGATGATTTTTAAGTTTTTATTTTGTTCTTATAATTTTTTGGTGAACTTTTAATTTTGTCTGATGATTAAAAATGAATTCTTCTTTTAAATGCATCGATTTTGAAGGATCATGGAGCTAAATTCTTTTTTTATTCCAAATAAACAATAGCATCTTTTTTTTTCTTTTTTACAAATTTGGAAACTAAGTCTTTTTATTTCTCTCACTGCTGGTGATCGTGTCAATTTTTTCGAGATGTTTTTTTTTCTTACACATTTTGATATTCCCTAAGTTAAAAAAAGTGAGGTGAAAAAAAAAATGGTTTTCAGAAAGTGGTCTGTTTCCTTGTGTGCGTGTGTTGTGTGTTGTGCGCGTGTGCGCGCGCGCATGTGTGTCAGAGAGAGAGAGAGAGAGAGAGCGAGAAAGAAGGAAGAAATAAAGAACGAAAGATAAGTTTATTATGCCCTTGAACCTATGTTCCATAAGTCTAGTGCAGCTTTTACTACCAGATACCACCAGATAGAAAGAAATGAAAGAAAATAATAGTTCTGAATATTTTATAGTTTGAAAAATAGAATTTTGTTAATATTTTAAATGTATCTTAGTGCAGTGAAAAGAGTTTTAGATACTGTAATTTGGGGTCATTGCTATTAAGGAAACAAAGGCACAAAAATCCGTTAAATTAATACAATGCCATTTGGCCAACTGTTTTGTAAGAGAAGGCATTCTTTCGAACAGTCTGCATTCTCCTTTCAAACAAGAACAGTTTGTTGTAGACACCAAAGCAGGACACTTGTTTTTCGCTCTCTTAGCATTAGTGCACATTCATAAGTTTTTATAAAATCTAGCAAATAACTTGTAGTTATTATTTCAATAGAATATATTTATTGTTAGCAGTGGTAACTATTTTCTTATTTCTGATACTTCACTCTCTTAAACATATATACTTACAAGCCCTTTTACTAAACCGCTTACGGCCACAAGCTACCAGCACTAGAAACATACAACAACACATCCACACCAATCACATTTCAGTAACTTTGGGCAACTGATACATAAAATTGCCAGTAAAAACCTTCTGCGGTATCCAACATTAAGCCAGTTTAAACTATGGTAATGTGTTTAAGTTATGTGGTCATATTTTCTATAATATTTAATATAAACCGGATGCAGGAGTTGAAAATGATCTTTGTAATTTTAAATTCAGGTCAGAGGTTAGATCATTATAAATGATGCAACTATAATCAAAATAAGGTAATATTAATGTACTAATCAGCTATTTACGGAGAGATGTAGGTAGCATGTTTTTATGGAGTTTCAACTGCTACAAGGATTTATGAACACTTTTACAAATATTGCTAACATGACTATTCCCAAGACAAGGTATTAGAAATTGTCAATCCTAAACATTTTGCAGTAACAACATGAGGTACAATTATTACATTATTCATATTAATTTTGGGGGATTAAGTCCAAATTAATTGCACCTACATATCTATTACTCCCAATAATTATTGCATTAGTTTTAGAAATATTAAATGAAATAAAATTAGATTTTGTACAGTTACGGATAGAATTTACATCCGGAATTACTCTGACAATATCAGATTCCAATTCAGTGGGCAGACAATGTAAATATATATTTGTAAATCATCCGCATAAAGACAATTCAATTTAATTCAATTCAAATTCATATTCAATTCAATTTATTGGATTACAGCAATGGTTACAAGAGTAGTATACTTTCTCTTAAGCTAAATAATTTACAAATAAAATTGAAAATTTTATATATATCTAATTCGTTACGAACATTTAATATTGTTTTAATGGCTTCACTCTCATTCGCATCGGTGGATATCATAAACTCCTCTCTAAGGGTGGAGTAGGTAGGACAATGAAACTGTAAATGCCCCAAATCCTCCGCCGCATCCAGGCTGCAGAGAGAGCACCCACGGTCGGTCAAGATGGTGTGATGTTTCCCCCCTGCCGACATCCTCATTATATGCACCCCAGCTAATCTGAGCTAATCTGATCTGGATAAATAGGCGGGTCAATTTAAAGGGAACTTCACTAAGAAAGTATCTTTGGGGGGCCAACATCCATCACCATTGACAAATCATAAGACTTGCTGAAATTCGTTGGCAAGAGATTCAAGATCTCTTGCTTTCAAATAGAATTCAGTCATCTTTACCGCTGACGCAATCGTACTGCGTGTAAAAGTCTCCGGGCGTCTAAAATCCACCACATTAATTAGGCCACTATTTTCAAAAAGTTGTTCGACTTGGGTAATCCAGTTATACCGGAATCAAACTTTTTTTATCCGTTCATGGCTTTCTAATAACCTTTTAAAACATATCATAGGTAATCTCGAGTCATCCATTTCTCCAATACGCTTAAGCCATCCCAGTACCGATTTTAAAACATCTCTTGTCATAGGGAACGTGCCCGTATCAAGTCTTACGGCAAATGAGGGGGTGGAACGTACAAGACCCAACCAGATGGTTGCGCCGTACATTAGTACGCTTTTGACGAGTGATTCAAAAACATGGATCTGGGCCTCCCAAGAATTTACCTTGGACCTGCCGAGGAGTGACAATGCCGAGCCTACTGCCATATTGGTTTTCTTGTACATATAACCGGCTGCCTGCGAAAACACGGAGGAACCAGCAAAAGGAATTCCGAGGTAAACATAACAGTTAACGCTATCAACAACTTGATCTTTATACCAAAACGGTGTATTACCTCTCCTACCAGTGCCTTTGCAGACCCTCAGCACCTTGGTTTTCTCCACGTTCACATTTAAGTCGTTCTGAGCACAGTATTCCTCCAAAGCACGGAGCTTATTCCTTGCATCAGATCTAAAATCCGCCAGCAAAGCCAAATCATCGGCACATGTTAAAGTCAGAATATCGGTCGTCGCATCTATTCTAACCCCAGACAAGCCCTTTTCGTGAAAAAAAATTTTCGATGTCAACAAGGAAAAGCGCAAAAAGCGTAGGGCTAAGGGATTTGCCCTGTAGCAGGGGCCTTCAGTGATGGCAATACTCCTTGACAGCCTCCCCCCAATCCTAACCTGCATTTGGGCAGAACTGTACATTCTAGCAAGAATTCTCACGAATTTTCCGCTGACGCCATACCCAAATAATCGAAGGCCCTCCTTAGATCTATAAATATCACAAAGAGTGGCCGGTTTCATACCCCGAGGTAATACTGCATAACATAAAGCATATTATGTTTACAGTGTTTTATTACACTAAGCGGATCATTAATGTATAAACAGAATAAAAGAGGCCTGAAAACAGCACCCTGTGGTACTCCATAATTAATTGACTTCTAAGAAGATCTTTCCTCATTGCTACCAATCCCGAACTGCCTTCGGCTGCAAAGGATATGAAAGAAACCATAACGAAACAGAATCCGAGAAATTTAACAATTTTAAGAGAGAGAGAGAGAGAGAGAGAGAGATAGAACAAGATGATTAAAAAACGAAAAATTGTAACAAGTTCAAACTTTATATTCCGTTTGAATGATAGAAGGAAATCATCAATCATGCATGAAGTTTTCCGTCTACCAAAAAGTGCCAAATTACTGGGAGTTTTTTATTATTTTATTTTGCACAATTTTCTCAATACAAGCGTCAATGATTTTTCTTTATAGTTAATATGCTAACTACACATGTTTTTTTGAAAGTTTTTTTCCCAAGTATATTGACTTTAGCGGTGTTTTGGAAAAGCTTTTAAAAACTTTCCCTCATAAGTGCTACTTCAGTATACTTAGTTGGTTAGATCCACATTAGTATAACTAACTGTAACTAATTGTGTGTTATCAAACTTTTAATTTTAAAGAAACTTTGTTAATTAGGAAATGTTAATTATAAATAGAGTGTAATTTTACAGAATAATGTTTTTATTCAAATATTAAACTATTTAAAGAAAAACGAACATGGATTTTGCATTAAACGAAACAACTGGTAAAGATTCTTTTAAAACTCACGGCAAACTATCTTACCATGAAGATTATTAACTTTGTAACAACTACCACAGCAGGTAGTAGCTACAAAAAAAAAAAAAAAAAAAAAATTGTTTATAATAATAACTAAATAAAAACAATTCATAAATTGTTTGACACAAAATTAATGTTTATATAATTAATGTAATTTACAAAGAGAAATGAACAATGAAATTTTTGTAATTTGCATAATGAGTTTTGTGAGTTTAAAATTAGTTTTCTCCGCCTTCTTTAATCTGCATATATGAATGCGCGCTTAAACTGAGTGTTTAAACGGAATAACTATCGTTTTTTTTTTCCCCTTGATATTTATATATATATATATAAAACATAGAATGCAATATACGTGTGAACAAAACTTAACAAACAGGGTGTTGTATGTTAAATGTACATAGTTTCATCTTGTATCACAGATTAGAGAGATGTTCTGGCCTCCAGCCATTCTGTTGGAGCCCACAACAATATTTCATACACATATGTCCACACTGACCTTTTTTTATATTAATAACGTTCTTAACAGATTTTTATTTTGATTTAATAAATAAAACTGGTGTACATGTTTATGTGTCTATATATATATATATTTATTTTCTTATTTCAAAGAATTTCTATTTCACTAAAAAATAAAAATAATTATTTAATTTTAAATCTCAAATTGTTAGAAGAATTTTCCATTTATTTCTTTCATTTATTTACATTTATTTTTTTTTTTTAAGTGTTATGTTTTACATAATTACTTTCACTTATTCTGTCAAATTGTCGAAATTATTTTTTAATTGGGAAAAACTTGTGCTGAAGTTTCTTACGTATATGTAATAAAATTATGCCACTAATAACATAAAAGTGAGCCTAGTTCTTCATTGAAAATCAATGTCTTTGGCAGGTTCAATAAGTAAAAAAAAAAAAAAAAAAAAAAATCTGGTGTGATGAAACACTCATCAACCACTTTTTACTTTCTCTTACTCCTAGTAAGAGGAAGTAATTGTAATCGTGTGAAATTTTCGATATTGAGTTTTCACCGGAATATCCGTATTGTGGTCCCCTGAGTCCAAAAAAGTTCTTTTTAGCAAATGGTCTGTGTGTGTATGTGAACAGCATAGCTCAAAAACGAAAAATCGTAGAAAGTTCAAACTTGATATTCCGTTTAGTTATCACCATGGAATCCGACAGTGGGTCATCTGTCAAAATTCCTCAACCGCAAGTACCACTTTACTAGTTGGTTTTTCTACTTTTTTGCGTTTTTCTCAAAAATGGTTCCGACGATTTTCTTTAAACATGCTATATGAACTAGACATACAAAGAGCTACAACTTTTATTTGAAACATTTCTCCGGGAAAATTCATTTAAGGGCACTTCTGGGGGAGAGTTGGGGTTAGGTTTTTATCTAAAGTGCTATTTCAGTTTATTAGACAATTCTATCATCTAAATAATGTTAATTAGAATTGAATATGTTCTTGAAATTCCGAGTTTGAAAAAATCGGATAACCGGATAATTGCGTTTACTTTACCACTTTACTAAATGATTTTTTTCACTTTTTCGCTATTTTCTCAAAAATGTCTCCGTCGATTTTCTTGAAACTTCTTATATAGACTAAACATACGAACATCTACAACTTTTATTTAAATTATTTTTCTGGGAAAATTCATTTAAGGGAGTGATGGGGGAGGGGTGGGGTTATGTTTTTCACTAAAGTGCTATCACAGTTGATTATACAATTCTATCATCCAAACAAAATTAATTAGAAATAAATTTCGAGATGGCCAAAATTCCAATTTTCAAGAAAATTAGTAAACCGGAAGTGCGCTTTTACTGGGCAGTTTTTGACAAATTTTATTAAATTTGGTAATTATAATTTTGAGAACTGTGTAAGAGAAAGTTGTGTGAGTGTTTCACACCAGATTTTTTTTACTCCCTATTAATATAATAATTTTATATATATATAACAGCAAATTTTCATTAAACCTTAAATTTTGCCCATTATAGTCTCACAAGATTTCTCATCATACACTTAAATATATAGTTGGTGAGGGACAGTACCAACCTTTTAAACCCAACGATGTAGAGAAGTGAAGATCGCGTCATATTATGGAATAGGATCCGAAGAGAGAGATCCAAAGCAGAGAAAGAGACAGGATCACTCTCTAGTTTAGACCAGACTAGAGTGGGAGAAACTGTTTAAATACAGCTTTGCTAGCCATAGGAGGAAGTCTATCGATAATCTTGCAGCAGAGTGCATACAGCAGTCACAACGCGTCATCAACCTTTCTCTTTACATCAGTTCAGCTTTACATCTAGTTTATTTATCTATCTAACCCTTCTCAAACCTATTATACCATATATTTGTAATTTAACGGCCATAAATGCCGCAGTTCACCCTAAAATCAGATTTTCCGAAGAAAAAAAAAAATCTTATAAATAAAAGTTATAAAATTTTATCTGTGCAGTCACCATGGAAACTTTAAAAAAAATTATTGTATCTGTTTTCGAGAAAATTCCAAACAACTCCAAAACATTTTCTCCAATTCAATCCTACAAAACAATGAGCTTAATCGGTATTTCTGGGCAAAAATTAGCATCTTAGTATTGGCTTGCTGGACTACATTCGCTGATGTATCGCTTACGCCTTTATTTAAACCGAGTAACCAATCAAAAAAAAAAAAAAAATCTGGTGTGAAACACTCACACAACTTTCTCTTATTCCAGTTTTCAAAATTTTAATTGACAAATTTTATAGTTAGCGTACCAAATTTAATGAAATTTGTCGAAGTTTGTCGAAATTCGTCGAAAACTAAAAAAAAAAAAACCTGTTCAGTAAAAGCGGATTTCTAGTTTATTAATTTTCTTGAAACTCGGAATTTTGGCCACCTATTTATTTCTAATTAATTTTGTTTGTGTGGTAGAATTGTATAATCAACTATGATAGAACTTTAGAAAGAAACATAACCCTACCCCTCCACCCAAAGCCCCCTTAAATGACTTTAACCAGGAGAAATAAAAGTTGGCATTCTGTAAAAACGCACTTCTGGTCATCCAATTGTTTTTGTCAAACTCGGAATTTTCAACAACACATTTAATTCTAATTAAAAATTATTTAGATTACAGAATTGTATAGTAAACTGGAATAGCATCTAACCCACTCCCCCTCCCAACAAAGTGCTCATTAAATGAATCTTTCCAGAGAAATGTTTCAAATAAAAGTTGTAGATTTTTGTATGTGTAGTTGATATATTGAGTTTGAAGAAAATCGTCGAAGTCATTTTTAAGAACATCGGAAGAAAGTGAAAAAAATAGCCTTCAGCAATGTTGTTCGTTTAGTTGAGGAATTTTGACAGATTACCTACTGTCGGATCCCATGGTGATACCTACGGAATATCAAGTTCCAACTTTCTAAGTTTTTCGTTTCTGAGCTTTTCACACACACACACTCACAGAGGTCGAAGCTGGCGGATAGTGGTAAAGACGTGATATTTAACAGTGCTATTAAAAAGCTTATAAAAGTAACTGAAAAAAGTGGAAATATACAAAATGAATTGCGTCATGATATTCTAGAGGTGGTGAATGTGCACTGTTTCTAGAGATGAAGACGGTGATTTCTGCACAAAATGAAGTTATTAAGTGAATGGCACTTAACCAAGGTGAAGTTTTTAAACAGCACAATACTTACAGTGAGGTGTTGAATAGTGAAGTAAAACGAAAAAATGTAAGTAAACCAGTTTTTAAAGCGGTAACAAAGCCTACTTCTAAAATTAGTGACATTAAGAGAGTGTTCTGAAGAGAGACCAGAGACAATGGACTCCCACGCGGAGGTCCCGGGTTCGAGTCCAGTGCTGCCCTTAGATTTTTTTTCTTCCTAGGAGCCTCTACAGCTCGCTGTTCGGTGATGGACAGTGTTGTCTGTAGCGAGAGAACACTGTCCGGAGGCCGGCAGTGGATTGAGAAGGCTCCGGGCGCTAATGACCATAGATGTTGACGCGCCTTAAATAAAAAAAAAAATAAAATAAAAAATTAAGAGAGTGTGTAAAGAAAATCCTGCTTCAGGAAAGTAGGAAAAATAAAACAAGGAAAAAATAGGGTAGAAACTATAAATATGGAAGACATTGATATTTTATGCGATAAAGTTACTTTGTGGGTTATCTGGCAAAGTTCAGGTTATGAAAATACACACTCTCCGAGAATGATTATTAGGAACATTCCGGAAATTAATAAAAACCACTTTTTTGGACTCAGGGGACCTCAAAACGTATTTGGCACGATTATAATACTTATTCTTTTACTGGGGTTAAGAGAAAGTAAAAATAAAAATGCCATAAAAGTCATTAAATTCACGAGCATATATTGTACATTCTAACAGTATAGTTTCGGAACCAGGACTGTCACGTACAATTCACTACTATACTCTTACAATATGCTTAAACATGTTATGTAAGTGGGATACTCCAGACTATCTAAGTAGAGGGTATGATTCGATGATGATTTTGAGTTGAAATCCGCCTAAAGTGGGTCGCAGTAATGACCAACATATACGATCATGCACTCGATGCAAGTACTATTTACCAATATAAACATAATATCTAGATAAAAAACAAAAATATAAATAAAAAAAATATACTAACTTCTATATACTTTTGTTTTCAACTCTCTCCATGACAGTTAAAGTGATAAATGTTTTCCGTTACGTGATTTTTATTTTTTGCTCATCAAAATAACCACAATATTGTCACGTTGGACGTACAACGAGTACGTGTTAATTGTCCACATAGTCACAATATAATCATTAAAAGTAAGTGTTTTTTTTTTTTTTTTTTTTTATACACTAGCATTGGTAATGGTTTGTTATAATGTCCTACAACACTGTGATTTGATCATCCATGTATGATTTTAGTCCATCATAGAGAATGTCCACTATTTAAAGAATGCTTTATAAAATACTTTATAACTTTATAAAAAAAAAAACAAAAACAAAAACTGGTGTGAAACACTCTTACTCCAGTTAATACAGTTTCAAATAAAATGACGAATATTTATTAAACTTCAAATTTAGTTCATTTTTTCTAACATAATATAGAGATTGTCGGAGGACAAGTATCACCTTTCTAAGCTAAGACAGTAGGGAAGTGAAGAGAGCACCAATAATCGAACTGGTACTTTAGAGGAAAGCTCAACGTTACTGATACCTAGAACCCCATCACCAAATCAAAGAATATCTAAATTGACTCTATAATCTTCTTATCAGTAATTATGGCAATGATTGATCATCATTTAACATTAAACGACATTTTGGTAGTGCAGGTTGGATGTAGAAAAACGGTCTAAAGCTGTAAAGAGTATGTTGTTGTCTTTAACAGGGGGGGGGGGACATGCCTCCCAAAAAAGAAATATTTCAGTAGCTTAGCCTGATTATGCTAAGGCATTTGATCAGTTCCACGCAGCTGGGCTATTGCATGTCCTGTCTATTGATTGATAAATCGGTTATTCATTTCCTATAAAAAAAAACATTAAAAAACTGAAGGGTTACATTTAATCAGATCTGATCTTAATCCGATCTGGTTCTGAAAAATCAAGATCTTTTTTAAATTAGATCGGGATATTTTCTGAGCTGATAGATTCAGTCCCATATGGTTCAATCGCCAAGGATTATGTAAAGCTGTCAAAACTTGGGCTAACCCTAAAAAAAAAAAAAAAATTATTCCTAAAAGAGTATTTCTTAGGGTAAATTGATAGGATAGATACTTTTTTCTTAGGGCAGATATATTTCTTTGGGTATATTTTAAGTGTAGATTCAACCAGGAATGGCCTTAAAAGGAGGTGCTTTAATTTTTTATGATATTTTGTTCATTAATGTCTTGTAATATAAAGTGTCGTCTTGTTTCCAAGTAATCATGTTTTTAATTATTGCAATCAATCATTTAATGTATTTTTCCAAGGCTATTGTGAAGTTCTATGTCAGTAGGTGGTCCTAAAAATCCCACTAGAAATACGGCATAAGAGAGAATTGCATAAGAAGTCTTATGAAAAGTATCAGAATTAGAGTTTTAAATGTTTTGCGGTCCTTTATTCAACAAACCTATCGTTTATGCATTTTTATCGATATATTTATTCAGATTTATTATAAAGAACATTATTGTGGTAGAAAAATGTTTTCGTTTTCTTGTTGAGATTGTGGAACATTTGCTCGAATTATAAATAGAAATATTAAAAAAAAAACAAAAAACGGGCGAATCAAAAGGACTAATTAAAAAAGGGGATAGTGTTTATATAAAGAAATTTAGGTATGCGAACAGTGGAAGACAGGTAGATGTTAAAGGTGCTTTGCGTTGCGCCATAAGAAACCATTCTTCAAATTCTATAGGGCTCAGTGTTGGCGGCTATTGTCCTGGCAGTCAGTTCAGACAGTTCATTTACTCACACACTGGCACTGAAGTGATGACCAGTATTGCTGTTGCTGCTGCTAAGTAGAGTGCAATTAATACTAATGGCCGATTGAAAGGCACCTCCGACCAACTCACCATCTCGCCATTCTTTTTCATACCAAGCTCTATTTATTGTACTCAATACGACAAATCCTTAACTTTTTTCACTGTACCATTTTCTATATTATATTCCTTTTTACTTTGTTTTATTATCATTTTTGTTTTCTTCTTCAAACAAGTCTTGAATCTCTCACTTTCTGAATACCGCGGCTTGCCTCATATCCTAACAACTTTAAATATCCGTCAGTCGGCAACTTAGTAGCGGGGTACTGAGATACCATGGCGACCGCTGTGTTTTGTATATATATGTATGTGTGCATGTGTGTGTATGTGTGTGTGTTTTGGAATAAGTAAAGAATGAGAAAGAGGATGGCAGTTAAGAATGTGAGTCCAGGATTCCTAAGGACGGCCGCTGTATCACAGTGTGGCATGACCATGGAATGTGTCCCAAACTACTCTCCACATACTCTGCAACCCAATTGTTTTACCGTCTCCATGATTTAACCAAAACATATTACATTATTTTATAAATAGATTCTAAAAGTTTTTTTATTTTTTTGTTATATCAATATTGTTTTTATGAATGTAAATAAGTAAATGTATAGAAAATTCTTTTATTGCCTCCTCCGTTCCAAAAAGAGAGAAATCAGGCTTCTTTTTTACTTTCTGTAAGACGAATATTTCGAACATTAAAATTTTTGAAATTACGTTTTCTCTTTGTACAGGAAATAATTTAAGGTCCCTAAAAGTGTGAAAAAAGTTTCTAGTAAGTATAAATTCATATTTTGTAATGTATACAATGTTGAGGAGACATTATGAATATAACTTTGTCTATTGGCAAAATAGTTATGCCGATAAAAGATAAAAATCTATAATTTATATATTATTTTAATTAAATATTAGAAATTATAAGTACAAATTGGTTAAACTGTTTGTTTAAAATTATTTTTTAGAGCATTCTGTTTTGTATTAATTGATTGCTATTACACATTAATTTTTTTTTAGTGTGATAGTTTAGGGATAGAGTATGGCAAACTAAAAGATCTTTTATCCCCCCTCCGAAGCCTCCTCAGTGACTGCCAGACTCTGATCAGTGTTCTCTAGTTATAGACAACACTGCCCATCACCGGACTGTGAGCGATTCGAAGGAAGAGAAAATCTAAGAGCATTAGTACTAGACTCAAAATACCATTATTCCAAGACGGGTTTTTGAAAACATTTGTAATGTATCTATTTGTCCCCCTACCACCAGGACAAGTTAAAGTGAGTAGGGGCTAGACCAGCCGCCCGTTTAAAAAGGGTGCTTGACCACCAATAGACTCTCATTCAAACGCCATTCGAACAACCATCAACGTTCAACGATATCATGCTCACACCGTTACTCTGCCAATCTCTTCTCACCCTAACATACCCACATTCAATATAAACAGTGTCCAGTAATTTTAACTTATTTCAAATTGTAGTGGAAGTTTTAGGGGTTGGATAGAAGAGTTATACTTAGGCTTAGATAAATTAGAGTTACTATAAACTAGAATATAAGCACCGCAAGTAGTTTACATTCTATAATTTAGAGTGAGAATATGGCAGCGTGAGAAGAGAGTGACAGACTGCCAGGCAGAGTGACGGTGTGAGAATAATGGTCGTTCAATGTTGATGGTTATTCGAATGGCGTTTGAATGAGAGTCGGTTTGAGGGGTTTTGTGTCAGTATTGTTTCTGCGTCCTAAACGTTTTCTGGCCGTGAAATGTTTCTCCTCTTCTAAATTTTATTTTTATTTATATTTCATATTTTACTTATATTCATTAAACATTATCAAGTGGAAAACTTACTCCAAATGGGGTAAGATTCCCTTAGATCCAACAAGTAGTATAGAATAGTTTACCATTTATTTATACATGTAAAATGAAATCAACTGAACGTTTGATAAAAAAATTATTAGAAGAAAATTTATCAAGTAGAATTTTAAGAATTGCCGGGTGAGTGTTGCACACTAATTTTATTTTACTTACCCCATCGAAAAATCTCATACATAAACGGTAAATTTCATTCTTCACAATTTTATTAATAAAATTTTCTTCATGACATAAATAAAGATATGAGCACATATATGTTTGCAGCTTCCTCTAAACCACCCTATCTAGCAAGAAATTGTATCCTACGCTCTCAATCCAACTATATATTATTTATATAGCAAATTCTATCGAATTATTTTTAGTAATTTCCGTTTACTATACTGCTTTGCATCGGCAGACATATTTTTTACAAAATTTATCATAAAACTTATGGATGTAAAAATGTTAAAGTCGTCAATATATAGACAAACTATAATTAAATCAAATTACAAAGAGGCGGGAGTTTGAGAATATTATGATTAACAAATAATATTAAAAAATTAAATGCAACATGATAAATTGGGAATTCAGCCTGTTATTAATACTAAATGCCTTTTTAATACTAGATTGTTATAAACGTTTTTTTTGCATAAAAACAGTTTTATTTAAAATTAGATTGAAAAAAGATTATTTGAGTTTTATAATTCAACATATAAAACTTCATTTCCTATGACTTTCATCCACATCTCCGCAAGCATTTCAATCTGGTGGCTGTATCACTTCATTGGTTTTGAGGCGAAAAACTCATCGCATCCTAATCGTACTGCTTCTTAATCTTCAAGTGCCCCCCTTCGAGAAAATGAACCGTAGACTGGATAAGACCATAATCAGATAGTGTAACATCTGAACTATAGACAGAGTGGAGAAACATCACTTAATCCCTTCAATTCTGCTAATTTTACATGAGTCAAACGCTAACAATGTGTGGGAGCGTTATTAGGTCCTAGAATAGCTTTATTTCAGCAAGGAGTACTTGAACACTTCATAAACTCTACACAGCTGTTCAGTATAAAGTTTAAAGTCAACAGTTCTACCGCCTGGGATAAACTCAAAATGTAAAACACCTTCCAAAGTTCCATCAATCGTATGACTTTTGGCCCGAACCAATTTTGGCTATCTTCTGGTAGGGGAGTACCCGCTACTTAGATAGATTTGAACTGTTCAAAAATATCTACATCTCAGCATATGTAACTTTCTTTTCGAAAAACTATTCATTTTCGGGGTTTTGGAGCAAAATTTTGCATATTTTGACGCTTTGTTTGGCTCGACGATCTGACAATTCATGAGGGAGCAAAATTTTGCATTGCATGACGCTTTACAGACAACACTGTCCATCACCGGGCAGTCTGTAGGGGCTCCTAGGAAGAGAAAATCTAAGGGCAGCACAACTGGATTCGAACCCGTGATCTCCGCGTTGCTAGTCCAGCGCGCTACCACTGAGCTAATCCCTTCCCTAATTCATGAGGATCTGTTTTTGGTTGAAATTAGCCATCCAGCTTTCTGAGATGGCAACTCAACCATTGTGTTTGAAGCCCTTACTGTGGTAGATAATCCTCGAATGGTCGCATAAGGTTTCTGCTTCCGCATAGTTGACAATTTATTTAATCTCATCTTGAAGGTGCGTATTTCGGTGCACCATCCCGCTATTAAATAGGATTTATGATCTGACTACAAAGGTCAGTAACAACTTAGTAATTCTTTTCTAATAAATAATAACTGCTAGTAAATGTTCCAGTTTCAGAACAATGTTATGTACGACATTATATTCAATAAAAAAGAAATGTTAGTAAAACAAACATACACGCATACACACAAAGAAAGTTAATTTGAATTAAAAAAATTAAAAAAAAAGAAAAATGAACATGAAGTAAAGATAATTAAGGTAGCTTATCTTGGTGAAGGGGGGCAGTGCAGGTAGATAAATGCTAGTGTCGGGTAGCTTCATAAAGATCTGATCTTACCTTGGAAAACAACTCTCTAATTAAAAGTGATGAATTGCATATAAATATAGCCATCGGCCCCATTTTTAACGAAATTTTTGCAAAATAAGGACAGTATCATTTAATGTAGGGATAATAGTTGTATAATTATTCCAAAAACTTAAAGAAAAAGAAGATAATATTAATATCTGTTTTCTTTTGTTTAAATTACTGATTGTTCTTTGTTTTCTATTTTATTTTCTTTTTAAATTTCAAGGTAATTATTCAAAGCCTAAAAAGATTAAATCTTAATGTTCTCAACATAATAAACTGATCCCACTATCAAAGATGCTGCTTAATTATTAACTGACGTTCCAAAATCGTATTAGTCTAAGACAGTCGTCGGCAAAACGCAGCTCTTTGACTTCTTTAGCTGCGGCTCTTTCACGAAATGTTTAGTGCAGGCACGGAATATTATTTATTAACTTGCCTTGTAAGAGACGAGTAAACATTTTTGAAACGCAAGTCTGCAGAAAAGAGGCACATTTTAGAAACCAACAATAACACGGGATAGTCGCTCGCAGTCATGTGTATCATTATTTCCGTCGAATTGCTCCGCACCGAAATGTATTTCAACTATTTGTACTTATTATAGTAATTTTGTTCGAAAACAAATTGTCCTTTTCTACCGAAGATTTTGAAAGAGAAACTCTGATTCACTTTCCATGCCTATTGAAATATTGTCGAGAAAATAAGTCTAATATTGACATTTGCTATGTCAGAACAACACTGTTAAATATGAAGGAAGCTTTTCTCGGCAGGTTCAAAGACTTTAGAAACAGCAAAGCGACGTTAGCCTTTGTTAAAAAACCTCTGAATGCCACGGTAACAGAAATAAATTTTTCGCCCTTTAATATTGATATTGGCCGCTTTGAAATGCAGTTGCTGGATTTAAAAAATAAAGAATTGTGGAGCTCAAAATTCGAGCGTCTTTGTGCCGATTTAGAGCTATTGGAGAAAAATAAATGTGAATTAAGTTTACAGCACAAGCGGTCTGCTTTGAAAGATCTGGAGAGGGAATATATGTTGATTTTTTAACACCTGGAATAGAATTCCTGACTCATATGATCAACTGAAGAAACTAGCGTTCGCTGTTCTTTCCTTATTTGGGTCTACATTTTTATGCAAGCAATCATTTTCAAGCATGAACTTTATCAAGTGTAAATTAAGAAATCGGCTTATCGATGAAAACTTGGAATTGTGCCTAAAATTAAAAACAACAACATACAAACCTGACTTACCCTTACTTCCAAGGAAATGCAAGGCCATTGTTCACATTAGTGGAGTATTTGTAGTTTTTTTTTAAGGATACCTTTTATATTATTTAACTTGCTATATTTTTAAATAAATATTATCTTTATATAAGTATGATACAAGGTTTATTTAATGAACCGTTAGTTAAACTAAGACATATTTAGCAAAGGCAAGCTCGAGAGTGTACTTTTAATCCTAATTATTTCCAGAAAAATGTCTCTACTAAAGCAAAGCTTAAGTTAAAATAAAATGGCTCTTTGAATCAACTTCAATTTTGTATTCTTTATATTTGGCTCTTTTGGATGACGAGTTTGCCGATTACTGGTCTAAGAGATCACTTACTTTCTACTAATTTTTAAAAAGAAGTATTGTTATCATATAATTTTCGAAACTGAGATCTAGCTGGAAATATAAGTTTCGAGACACCCACAATAAAATAAAATAAGTTTTTTTTTTGGGGGGGGGAATGATTTTTAGGTAAATAGTTGTTTGTATATGTGAAAAACGACAATAGTAGAAATCTCAAATCTAATTTGATATTCCATGAGGACCAACAAACCCGACAGGAAAGTTTCTTTTGTAAATAACTACAAACTTATCTCACCAAATAAATTGTATTTGAATATTTTTGTTACAACTCTTTAACAATCCAACAATAATAATTGAAAAATATATAAAAATATGATTGTTTGTAAAAAAAAAAAATGCCTTTCAATAAAATCAATCAATGAAATAAATTAAATTAAATTTAATGGAAAAGGAACGCTACAACGGTTATCTTTGAAACAACCACACATACACACACACACACACACACACACTTTCACAGATGTTAATTAACTATCACATTAATTGAATTTTTTTTCCATAAAACTGATTATAACAAGCTTCTGTGGGGACCACGACGTTAGATTATTTCTAAATCGCTAATTATGAATAATGTAAGGTTGCACCGCATAATAAATAATAATAAAAGGAACTAAACAGATACAGATAGGGATGAAAGCAACTAATAACAAAAGGGAAGGGGTTAGCTCAGTGGTTATCGCGTTGGACTCCCATGCGGATCTCCCGAGTTTGAGTCCAGCTGTGCTGCCCTTCGATCTTTTTCTTCCTAGGAGCCTCTATGGCTCACTGTCCTCGGTGATGAGGACAGTGTTGTCTATAATGAGAGAACCGAGTCCGGAAGCCGGCATCGCACTGAGAAGTTCCAGCCGCCAATGACCAAGATATTGTTACGCCTTAAATCAACAAAAACCAAAAAAACAACTAAACATTCAGCAAATTACCAACTTTGACGAAAATATGTCAACTAGGTGTGATAATTCCAGTATGAGAAAGTAGTAGAATATATGTCTCACTCTAGATTTTATTTTTTTCCAGTAGCGAATAATAATAAACGTTAAAAAAAAATGTTGTTTAAAGTTTATAAAATATTTTGGAACTTTTGAGACATAATTTATGTATCCTGTACAGCAATAACAATCACTTAGACCATAAAAATTGCAGTCAAATACAAGGAAAAAAAGTATATATTCACAAGAGAATAAATAAAAAAATCATCACAAGATTATATATAAATACAAATAAATAAACTGCACACAAACACTAGGAGATGCAAAGATTTTTAATTATAGCTTGCATTAATATAAATTAAATCCTTTTCAGAGGGAATTAAGTTATTCCAGCTTCTGCAGCAACGAGTGATTAGATCTCTGTTGGCTGAATGTTTAGATGCTGAGATTGGTAGTGCAAATGTCGGAGTCCTCTAACGGGAGGCACATAAAAAGGAAGGTTTGCTAATAATTCGGGGCACTCTCTATATCGCCGTTAAACAGTTTGAATATAAGTAGGAAGTCTTTCAGGCATCGTCTCTTTTCCAATGATTATACAAAGATTTCTTCTGAGAGCCTTTCATTTCTCCTCAGGAAGTAGACAAACTTATTTTGAAACCTTTCGATTCTCTTGATGGCCTCAGCAGTATATGGAGACCATATAATAGATGCATATTCGAGCTTCGTACGGACTAGTGCGTTGTACAAACCAATACAGCCTTTGCATCAACAATTTCCCTGCAATGCCTCCAGAGAAAGCCTTGAAATTTGAATGCTTCCCTGCGTACATAGCCTATGTGGGAACTCAATGTCAGACCTGAGTCCCGCAGGACGCCCAAATCTTTTAGAATTTCAATTCTGTTGAACTTTACCTCACCCAGATAGTAACTGGCTCTGACATGCTTTGCCTTCTTAGAGAACGTTATTACTCACCATTTATCGGTTTTAACTCCATACTTATTTTGTAATATTATAGAGTCATCTCTAGATTGCACTTTCAAAAACAATTTGGAGTCATCAGCAAAAAATAATTATTTAACGTCCTCTAAGTTGGCCAGTAGATCATTTATATAGATGAGGAAAAGCCAGGGGCCCACTTTCGATTCCTGGGGAATCGAAATAATAATTACAAACATAGACCAACAAATACTTTCTTTATGGCTGCCGACACAATATGACCATAGAAAATCATTTTGCAGTATCTGCAAAATTGAATGCAATATTCCCGCTTAAAATACTGAGAGAAAGTGGATTACTTTTGCGATGTCTATTTTCAATACCTTCTTTGCTGACGTAGATGAATAAACACATTTAAACACTTCCAAAAAGCAAACAGAGTGTTGCTCAATTAGCTTTCATGGTGTAACGACACTGAAAAGGCTCATTGCAATATACGCGAAATGCCGGTTTCTAGCAAACCCGGAAACTGAATTGTTTTTCATAAAAAAAAAAATAGCCGTGAAAACTAAATTTTTTTAATTTTGTTATTATAAAATTTGTTAATTAAATTGTATTAAATTCAGTGAGAGAAAGTTTTGTGAGTGTTTCACACCAGATTTTTTTTTTTTTGGTCTTTATTTGTTTCGGTTAATTTTAGGGGTATTCAGGTTTATTATAAATTTATACTTTTTGTGTAATTTTTAAAAAGCTACGAATACCTAAATAAAAAGTTGTATTATTACATTAGTGAATGTGAATATTCTGGTACACTTTCTTAGTTCAATGGATGTAATTTACAGGGAAACAAGAAGCACGTTAATGACTTACTCCCGTGTTAACCATGAAAAACCAAGGTAGTTTTTCCACTCTTCTCCATTGCTGTCGTAAAGTTACTTCAACATAGTCTCAATTTTCTTCATTAGAATTCTCTGTTAGCATCTTCTTATTTTTATTTCTATCTGTCTGTTCCCATAGTGAAAATACCAGGTTTTTATGAAAAAATCGCGAAAAAGTGAAGAAATAATTTAGTAAAGTGTTAAAATAAACGCACTTCCGGTTATCCGATTTTTCAAACTCGGTATTTCAAAAACATATTTAATTCTAATTAACATTATTAAGATGGCAGAATTGTCTAATAAACTGAAATAGCCCTTTAGCCTAACCTAACCCCACCCCTCCCCCACAAGGGCCCTTAAATGAATTTTCCCAGAGAAATGTTTCAAATAAAAGTTGTAGCAGTTTGCATATGTAGTTGATATACTCAGTTTAAAGAAAATCGTTGGAGCCATTTTTGAGAAAATCGCAAAAAAGTAAAAAAACCAACAAGTAAAGTGGTACTTCCGGTCGTGGAATTTTGACAGATGACCCACTGTCAGATGCCATGGTGATACCTAAACGGAATATCAAGTTTCAACTTACTACGGTTTTTCGTTTTTGAGCTATGCTGTTCAAAAACAAACACACACACACACACACACAGACAATTTCCTAGAAACCACTTTTTGAACTCAGGGTACCTCAAAACAGATATTTCCGGTGAAAACTCGATATCGAAAATTTGACACGATTACAATACTTCCTCTTAATAGGAGTAAGAGAAAGTAAAAAGATTAAAAAGTACTACTAAAAAACATTTTATATATAAGTATAAGTTTGTTTATTATTATATATGTTTTGTAATTTTGTTTGCCCATGTGTGTTTGTAGGAATGTTATTTGTGGTAGAATAAGTGAGATAGCAGTCATGCAAATAAAAAGACTAGAATGAGCTGGTGAATATATATTAAAAACTTGCCCCGAAAAAAAAAATTGCCGTCGGATTATTCTGACAGTATCCAGCAGCAAGCATAACGAAGAGGGTATTAAATTCTTGGCCGACAACGAGGTTTGTGTGTAATTCGCGAGCGGTCGCGTATGTACAACACATTCACACACTCATATAGAGTGCGTAATTAAAGTCGTATATCAAGTTGAAATTAAAATCGGCTTTTGGTTTAAAAAAAAAAAACAGTTTTGAAAAGCATATAAAAAAAAAAGGAAGGACAGAATTACCGAGTAAACCATTAATGATTAGTCATCAATTTTCTTTATGTAATCTTCTTATTTAATTATAAACCATTGTTATGGAAAATAACAGTAGCTACTAATTTAGCTACTATTTGTAATGCATAATTAAGAAATTTGTCTCATTGACAATTAGACATCAAAAGTTATAATAATGAATTATAATCGTTTTTGATTTAGTAAATCAACAGGTTTATTATTTATTCAAATGCTTACCTTCTGTTCATATTTTAGACGAATTACAAACCCATAATATACGGAATAGATAAACGATAACTGAAAACAACATTATTCTATTAAAAATAGAATTTCGGGATTGATTATATATTATTTTTAAGGTTTGCATTCATTCATTCCCTGTCAAGTGTGACAAAGGACTAAAAAAGACAGCTGCATTAGATTACACACATTCTTTTTTGGAATGTGTAATTATTAGATATCAATTATAATGTTATTAATCATTACTCCGTAACAAAGCACCATAACCATCCCTACACTGTGACCTCCTGTAGTGGAAGAAGAAATGTAAAAATAAATAGTTTTGAAAAATATTTTAAGTGAAATAATTTTGGCAAAAATAATGTATTTTATAGTCAGGTACTGTTATTTAAGGTCATTGCTATTAGGGAGACAAAGGCACAAGAATCCGCTAAATTAATACAATGCCACTTGGCCAACTGTTTTGTAAGAGAAGGCATTCTTTCGAACAGTCTGCGTTCTGCCTTCTAACAAGAATAGTTTGTTGTAGACACCGAAGCAGAACATTTCAGGAATCGCTATCTTAGAACCAGTGCAGTTCCACAATATATTAATAAGTTTATAATATCTTTGCAAATAACTTGTAGTTATTATTTTATTAGAATATATTTATTGTTAGCAGTGGTGATTACTTTCTTATTTCTGATACTTCTCTCTTATATACGAGCGACACTTCTCTCGTACTTACAAGCCCCTTTTACAAAACCGCTCAAGCCACCGCAAGCTACCACTACACTCAACACACCAACAACATTTCACTCCATACATACTGTTGAAAGTATATTGGTGAATTATGCAATTGGTAGCATTTTTGGTGGCAAAAAAACAATTTTTTGTTGTGGTTGGTTGCGCAGAGCTGGAAAGCATCAGAGACATTTTCCGTGATAGCCTGCTTCTTTTTGAGGTCATCGACCGGTTTCGGGCGTTCGCCCATCTTCAGGATGCGTTCACAAACAGTGTAATAACACAGACTTGCATGGAGCAAATTCAGTTTACACACTGACTAGTGTTTGAAATGTATTTCATTTCATTTATTTTCATTTCATTTAAATACATTTCGAAGACTAGTCAGTGTGCAAACTGCATTTGCTCTTTGCAAGTCTGTGTTATCACACTGTTTGACAAACGCATCCTGAAAATGGGCGCATGTCCGAAACCGGTCGATGACCTCAAAAAGAAGCAGGCTATCACGGAAAATGTCTCTGAAACAATTTTTTACTCTATGTGCATCTGCATAAACATTTATATGCAAAATTTCCCTGTATGATGAATTTGATGCATATTTCTTTAATCATAATCGTTTTACTTGAATTACTATTGTTAATTTTCTGAGGATTTTAGCATTCATGCAATAGCTTTCTTAGTAGAGACATTATTTTCCATTAGCTTTCGAAGAAGAGCCTGAATGCTTTACAGTCCCATATTTGTCTCCAGTCCAACTATATTAATTAGTAATATTTAGTTTGAAGTCTTTGTAAATTCAATTTTAATACCATTATTTAACAGTTTACACCCCACTCAATCTACAAAGGATTTGGACGGTACACTTCATGCAATTTCCCAACTAATCGTGCCTCATACGAAATAAACCGTTTGTAATACGAGTAGATAAGCTTGATTCCTTTGCCAACGCCTGTTTATACTATTACCTATTACCTAGATGGTTTGTATTACATCGCGCGTGTAACGAGATTACCTTTGGTCACTATAATGCACTCGAATACCTATTCAATATAATATGAAATAAGCTTATACATCAATACTTTGTTATAAGTATTATGATTTCAATCTAACTGAGTACTTCAAAATTGCTTGGCTTGATTCTTATTTATTAGTTTGGTGTTGGAGGTCTAAGTGCTCCAGAAATGTTGACAAAGTGCGTGCAAAGACATCTATGTCCCCCTCCAAATAGACATCTAAATGGGAATTCTTAATTAATTAGGTAAAATTAAAAATACTAAAAACCAATCTATTATTTTAATGAAATATTATGCAGAAAATGTATTCATTAATCTATATTTTAGAAAAAGAAAATCTGAGGGACATTGAATTTTTTCAGAAACCCATATAACACTTTAAATTATTAAATAAATAATTAAATGTGTCCCAAAGGTCTAAATTTAACACTTATTCGTGCTCTGGACATGTGCTGTTACGGCGTATATGCACAGGATTAGATTAGAAATAGAATAGCTTCAGGTGTAGTATTGATCGCCACTGGACTCCAAGAGACAGGTACAATGTGGATAGGAAGGCAAATCACAAGAGAAGCTAAAGGAACATCGTAAACTTAGAGTTTACGGGTGTCCATACTTAAAATAAGATGCGACAAATGAAAAATAAAAGCAACGCTATCCAGAACTTAGGGACGTAGGGACCAAGATGCGACGTGGAAAAGCCTTAAGAGCAATTGTTATCAGTTTGCACTGAGACTAGGTGAGGTCAAGCCTAAGCCATTCGAGCGTACAAGGTAGTCTTTGGAAGACCTGTGAGTAAGATTGGAAGGACTAATCTGCCCGTGACTTTTAACTAACTTGATAGCGCAAATTCTGCTTATTCAACATATGTTCTTTATAATTAGAACTAATGTCAAAAAAATTTTAATCAAAAACAAAACATCTCAAAGTCTTGTGTTGCGTTTTTTTCTGACTTTAAGGAACTACACACATAAACACCCAGTTGAATTATTAACGACAATAAACGATTTATTAAGAATTACACACAAAAGATTGAACAGTTTTATATATAAGAAAAAAAAGTAATAAACACTGGCAATGAAACTATTATAAGAAAGAAAGTTCGCACACAATATACGAAAATCGATTCTTGTCACACAGAACATAGATACATACGTAGTCTCTCAATGTGAATAACCTTCCCCCTTATATCGATTTTTCTTTATGATCAATCTCATGATTATCCCTGACTTATAATCTTCTCCAAATAGTTTTAAAGAGATTAAAATTTCAACTACAAAATTATGTCATCATGTTAGGTTAATAAATACTTTACAATTACATTAGCCTATTTAGTAGTTTGGGGAATACAAAAGTTTGGGGGACATTCAAAATAAAATTATTGAAGAAAAAAAAAACTTTACTAATACAAGAGAATTTGGATGAATTACGTTGTTAAGATTGTCAGCATTAAGTTTAAAATATCAATAAATCGTTTTGTTTCGCTAATTAGAGATTCGGTGGCTATTGTTTAAATTGAAGCCCTTTCGCTGGTGGTTCACTATTAGAGACACATCTTTTGCACTGGTAGTTGATTATCGATTTAAGTTTTGACAGATTTATTACTTTCTGTAAATAGGTCATTTTATATATAATTGTAAGAGAAATTAGTTTGAATATTTCAGAACAGATATTTTATGCACATTAATAACGTTTATGTGTGTGTGTGTGTGTGTGTGTGTGAGAGAGAGAGAGAGAGAGAGAGAAAGAGAGAGGAAAACAATATTTAAAAAAGAAAAATTGTAGGAACCTCAAACTTGATTTTCGATTTTTATAACCAAAGAATCTGACACAATAATTGGTTTCAGTTCACTGTTAAGTGCGACTTTATTCAATATTCAGTTTACCGCGATCTTCTCCAACGAAAAAATTCCAAAGATTTTCTTTTATTGTAAAGCTTTATCTATAACTTTTATTTCAAAGATGTTTCTTGGAAAATTAATTTTTGTAAGTTTTTGAGGAACCGCACTAAGTTTTCCTCTAATGTTTCACACTCGTGCAATGAATGGTACTATTTTCTACTTAGTATTGAGGGTTATTATAAATATCAACCGGAAGTACCACTTTACTAAATTTTTTTTTTCACTTTTTTGAATATTTTTCCAAAATGGCTCCAACGATTTTCTTTAAATTTGGTATATCAACTAAACATACAAAGATATACAATTTTAATTTGAAATATTTTTCCAATTAAAATTGGAAAAATTGGATTGTATTTAAGGGCACTTTTAGGGGAGGGGATGTGTGGTTGGGTTGTCCTCTAAAGTGCTATTTCAGTTTATTAAACAATTCTAACATCTAAATAATATTAATTAAAATTAAATATGTTGTTGAAATTCCGAGTTTGAAGAAAATCAGAACACTGGAAGCACGATTTTACTGAAAAGTATTTTTCAGTTTTCTGGTATTTTTTTACTTTCTTGGAATTTTCTCAAAAATGGCTCCGACGATTTTCTTCAAACATGGTATATCAACTACACAAACTAAGATCTACAACTTTTATTTTAAACATTTAGCTGAAAAATTAATTTAAGGACACTTTTAGGGTAGGGGTGGAGTTAGGTTTTCCTCTAAAGTGCTGTTTCAGTTTACTATTCAATTCTATCATCTAAAAAATATTAATTAGATGTATTGTTAGATGTATTGTTGAAATTCCGAATTTGAAAAAATTTGGATGACCAGAAGTGCGTTTTTTACTAAAATGAATTTTTCAGTTTTCTGTTATTTTCTCGAAAACGGCTCCAACAATTTTCTTTAAACTATGAATGTGAACTACACATATAAAGAGCTACAACTTTATTTGAAACATTTCTCCAGGTAGAGTCATTTAAAGGGGATTTGGGGGGGGGGGGTTAAGTTTCCTAAAACTGCTGTCATAGTTGATTATACAATTCTACCACCCAAACAAAATTAATTAGAAATAAATAGATAGCAAAAATTCCGAGTTTCAAGAAAATTAGTAAACTGGAAGTGCCCTTTTACTGAACATTTTTTTTCAGTTTTCGACGAACTCCAACGAATTTCATCAAATTTGCTACACAAACCATAAAATTTGTCAATTAGGTACAATTTTGAAAACTGGAGTAAGAGAAAGTTGTGTGTGTGTGTGTTTCACATCAGATTTTTTTTGTTTTGAATTTTCTCGAAAATGACTTCAACGGTTTCTTTTGAGTGAGTTCTGGGAAGGGGCTAAGACAAAAACTTCAATTAGTACAACCAGTATTTGTGGATAGCGTTGCCATGGATGTACAATATTCAGCTAAACTGATCCTATTTCCAACGTGTGTAATGTACATCTGTACATCTGATATTAAAATTAATTATGATATTTGCAGTAAGTGAAATTCGTACATCTTTCGCACCAGATTTTTTAAAATTTTTTTTATGTAAATTAATCATTGTCATCTTACGGACTTCTTTTAATAGGCTTTATATAGTACATTAAAAACATTAAATAATAAACTAGCAATTTACAAGTTCTTCTTCCTTTTTAATAAGATAATTGTATAATTAGATTATACTGATTTATTATAGGCAGCGCTAGAACGAGGAGAGAGAGCATCCATTACAAACTACCCGTTGTTATCGTTCTAGACTGTTATAAAATTGCCCTATAGTCCTTCTACTATGATATATACGCAGTTTTTAATTGTACACTGCTCTTCTTCATTTGAAATTAAGTTTATAACAACTTTATACTAAATTTTTAACCAATTTTTAAATATAAATAAAAAAAATGTAGAAAAAAATCTGGTGTGAAACACTCACACAACTTTCTCTTACTCCTGTTCTCAAAATTATAATTAACAAATGTTTGTGGACCAAATTTAACGAAATTCGTCGTAAACTGAAAAAACTGTTCAGTAAAAGCACACTTCCGGTTTACTAAATTTCTTAAAACTCGAAATTTTGGCCATCTATTTTATTTCTAATTAATTTTGTTTGGATGATAGAATTGTATAATCAACTATGATATCACTTTAGAGGAGCTGTAACCCCACCCCTCCCCCAGAGTGCTCTTAAATGAATTTCCCGAGAAATGTTTTCAAATAAAGTTGTAGTCTATGTATTGTTTGATACGAACAAGTTTGAAGAAAATCGTCGGAGCCATTTTTGAGAAAATCACAAAAATGTAAGCAAAAAACTAGTAAAGTGGTACTTCTGGTTGAGGAATTTGACAGATAACGTACTGTCAGATCCCATGGTGAACCTAAACGGAATATCAACAACTTTCTAAGGTTTTTCATTTTTGAGTTATGCTGTTCACATACATACACACACACACACACAGACCAATTACTAAAAACCACTTTTTTTGGACTCAGGGTGTAAGGGTGTTGTGAGGAGATGTTGTGCCATGTAATGTTGATAGTATGTATTGAATGTCTGGAAGAGGATAAATTTCAGATGTGCTGATTGCGTTTAATTTACGCAAATCAACCACGTATCTGTATTGTTTGCCTAACTGGGTAATGTCGTTTGGATCGACTTTAGTGTGATCCGCAGACTTCTTCTTAACAAGAATCACGGGATGAGCCCAGTTACTCGTCGATGGTTCGATTATTCCTCTATCCAGATTATCTTGTATTAGTGCTTTCAGTATGGGAGCTTCTGAATGTGATAGTTTGTAAGGTCGACTGTGTATAGGCGGATGATTTTGTGTGTCTATGTGGTGTGTAATATCTGTAAATTTTGTTTTGTAATCTTTGTCATGAGTGAATGTATCATAGAATGGAGAAAATGTTTCAACAATTTTGTCTGCTTGTTGTGGAGTGAGATGAGTGAGTTTCTGGCGTAACTGTTGTTGAAAGGCTTGTAATTGTGTTTTTTGTTCGTGCGAGAGTTGTTGAATAGAATTTATGGTATGTTTGTTTGATGAGTTGTACGTCTCAGGGTTGTATTGAATGTGTGCAATTGGAAAATGTTTCGTGATGCAGATTTCATGTTGTGTTGTATTTATTAATGTTATGGCACAAGCATTGTTATGTACGTTAGTCAGTGTGTGGGGTAAGTAAATTCCAGTAGGTAGACTGTCATGTTGTGTCAATATTATGGAACCGTCTGGAATTTTTGTATGTAGCGTGTAAGTATTGACGATGTGTGATCGTGCAGGAATTTTGATTTTGTGTCTGGTTGATAATGTTTCTGGTAAAGTTGTGTTTTGAATGTTGTTAATTTGTGATGTTGTGTTGTCTGTTAAGAATGGAATGACTGTTTTGTTTATGATTATGTTTGAGTTTTTGAAATTAATAATGGCTTGAAATTTTGTTAGTAGGTCTCTCCCAATGATCATTTCAAATTCATTTTTCAGTTGGGACACTATGAAGTTACCTTGAATTTTTGTGTTTTGGCCTATGGATAATTGAATGGTTGATAGATCATAATTGGGGATAATCTGGTTTGTGATTGATTTTAAAATGATACCAGATTTTTCGGGCCTCGATTTGACGTGACTGGCATCTATGAACAAGTGTGAAGCACCCGTGTCGATCTGAGCTTTAACTTTTTTGTTTTGAATTTGGACGTTGATTAATAAATTATTTGAATCGTTGAGTGCCGGGATCAAGACAGTGGTCGCCGTTTGTGAAAACGGCTGAGCGCCTAATCGTTTTTTGAGTTATTGAACCAGCAAGCCTTTGCCGTATGCCCTCGTTTTTCACATATCTGGCATGTTGGCGGAACCCATTTATTCGACGTATTGCCAGTATTAAATCTGTTATTATTATTATTGCTGTTATTATTATTATTATTATTATTGTTATTATTGTTGGGCATTTGTTTTTTGAAATAGGGCCTACTTTGCCTGAAGGTACGATGGTCTGGCTTAAATTGTGGCTTTTTGCCAAAATTAGTGCGCGCTTGATTATTATTATTAAAATTATTATTGTTGTTTTTGCAGTCGCGGTTCCAATGGTTGCCTTGACAAAATTTACAAGGCGAAGGTGGTTTAGAAATAGAAACTCGCCTTCTTTTATTTGCCACGACTTGAAATTTTTGTGTGCATTCACTGTTCCAGTGTTTGCCAGAACAATGTTTGCAGGGCGACGGAGGTTTATCGTTGGAATTCTGATTGGTTTCTGCCTTCTTTATGGCAAAAACGGAGGCTTGAGATTCCGAGTTTTGGATGTCTCTGAGTGCTATGGCGTAGTTTTGTGCTTCGTATAGCGTTTTGGGCAATTTGGTTTGCACTTGGGTTTTTATGTTTGCCAGAAGTGATTTGATAAACGCGTCTGTCGTTAATCGTTCAACTAGATTTTGTAGCGTTTGTAAGGGATTTTGTTGAGCTTTAAATAAGAGCGATGTGGAAATATGCTTTATTCTGTCAGCAAAAGCTTCCAGAGTTTCTGATGGATTTTGTTGCAAGCTCGTTATTTGCTGCAACAATACCACGGGCGTTTTTTCTTTTTTAAATCTGGTAATTAGATTTTCCATGGCTAGTCGGTAGGTTAAAATGATGTTATCATTTGTACACTGTGTTTTAAAAGTGTCAAAGAAAATCTTTGCCCCACCCGTTAATTTTAAAATTAGGATTTCCAGTTTGTCGGCTTCTGACCATCCCGAAATCGCACTATAGTTATTGATTTGGTCTATGAAGGAATTTATGTCGCTATTATGCGCTCCATCAAATACCGGTAGGTTATTTATTAGTTGTAAATTACGGATGTTAACCGTATTCGTCGAGTTAATTTTATTTAATAAATACGCGATTGCTTCATCAGCAGATTTTTGTTGGCCATCGATTGTGTATGTACACATGATTTTAGAGAGTCTTTCTTTTAGAATTAACAAATTGCCACTAGTAGGAAGATTATGATGTTTTAATTTCTGAATAATTTCGGCTCTTTTCATAAGGAAGAAGTCGAAATTTTAAAAATATGAAATGTGCAAATAAATGAAACAAAAAATAGTGGAAATTAAAATATTTGAAAATATAAAACTAGAATGAATAATAAAAAAAATGAATGAAAATATATCTTACCTTTCAATCAGAAACGGCTGGGTTTCGATAGCGCTGCCACCAATGTAAGGATGTTGTGAGGAGATGTTGTGTCATGTAATGTTGATAGTATGTATTGAATGTATGGAAGAGGATAAATTTCAGATTTGGTGATTGCGTTTAATTTACGCAAATCAACCACGTATCTGTATTGTTTGCGTAACTGGGTAATGTCGTTTGGATCGACTTTTGTGTGATCCGCAGACTTCTTCTTAACAAGAATCACGGGATGAGCCCAGTTACTTGTTGATTTACACATCAGTTAAACATCGCTCCGTTCATATCTTCTTAGCCACGTCAGTCTGTCAGTTCAGTTTTTCGGGTTCAGTTAGTGTAAAGTCCTTGGCAGTCAGTCATACACATATATATCAATTATATATCTTAAACCAAATTTTAAAGTGTTATTTATCACTCATCAAGCAACAACCTACATCTTCTCACAACACCCTTACACAGGGGACCTCAAAACGGATATATCCGGTGAAAACTCGATATCGAAAATTTGACACTATTACAATACTTCCTCTTACTAGGAGTAAGAGAAAATAAAAATACCTGAAAGCTAGTGAAAATAAATTAGATAATGTAAGAATTAATTTAATGTAGAACCAAAATTCCGAATTTGAAAATATCACTTTACTGCAGGTTCGAAAATTTTGCATAATTACATTTCGGATGCATATTATGAGAAATTTGAATACTTGTATCAATGAATCAAAACTAACATTGCAGCAAGTGTAATTGGTGTATGCTTTACACCAGACTTTTTTATCTATCATTTCTTCCAGAAATTATTTTAATATTAATATTACTATAAATGTAATAGGATTGGTTAGATGTGTTGTAGTAGTGTCTAAGTATAGCGTGAGCGATATTGAAAGTGAGAGAGATATATGTTTAATAAATAGAGAATAAGAACTACTGTTTTAAATAAATAATTTCACTTTTTCTTACTCCTTATGTCAAAGTTTCAAAATTACTTTCCTTGAACCTATCACATTCACCTGAAACATTTACCTTGATTCTTTGTGAGTTCTGGGGAACAATAGAGTCATGCTTTCCTCTAAAGTACCACTTCAGTATAATGTGGGATAGGACCATCTAATGTGTGCTACTGACACTTAACTGTTACTGTCATTACGTCTTAAGTGGTGTTGGTTAACTGTCAACTACTTTACTACTAAATAAACTATATATAATATAAAAAGATTTAGACTACACAAAACAATATGAACAAAGTATACAAAATGAGGAACTGTATACTCATGAATACAAAAAAACAACATACGCACAAGCTAACAACCATAAATATATAATAAAACTATAAATAATTTAACTATTTATAAATTTAATAACTTTACAAATAGTAATTATTAATTGTGAATATTGAATTAACCTTTAAATATATAGAAACTCTTTCTTAGCTAGATTGATTTAAACTCAAATGTTTAACATTTATAACTGGCATTGAAGCTAAGAGAAGTGACTGCTTGAGACGATGGTACTGATGGAATGCTCTAAGACCACTGATGAAATAATGCCTAACCTTATTGGTAGTTAAAAACCTGCACTTTATTATGTGATTTCTAGAAGGGGGTTAAACGACAATAGTGGCCCGAGTTCCCCGACCTCTCTTGCAACGGTGCCTCCTAGTATCTGCGTTTTTACCCTTTTCCAGCCAACTTGCAAATTTTCTTTGAAAATGATATTATTTAAAATACAATGTTTAAATTTATTTCTATTTTTCCATTTGCTTCTTCCACTACACAAGGAAACTTCTTTTACCTTTTTTTAATAGTTGTTTTACGAATAGGTGTTATAAATAATCGGTTTTAATTAAAGGATCATGATTTTAAGTGATTCAGAGAGAATATAAAAGTTTAAATTATCAAGTTTTATGTCATGTCTGTGTGAATTGTAGACATATTTTAAACTGTAAAAATAATAATAATATTAATAAAAAATCATTATTTAAATGATTGAATTAGTTAAAGCTATTGATCTAAACTTACATTCCTTTATGGTATAATAAATGAAAATGTCTGGGGATAGTGCAGGAGGCAATTCCGATGAAAATTCCCGACATCCCTGGCGAGCTGTTTTAGCTATGCCCGACCCAATACTATTGAGCACTTCTATTGGTTGAAATAAGAATAAACAAACTCCATATTCGTTCACTTTTAATATTATAGCTTGTTTTTCCTGTTTAAAATAAAATATTTATATATAAAATTAATAATAAATAAATAAATGCGGGTTGCTTCTATAACTGTAAAGTGGGTCATAAATCCAAACAACGTTTTTCGATTTAAATATTCATTGTATAATTAGTCTGGTTGATAGAGAATAATGGAACTGTTTGGAGGAATTTGAAAGCGCCGTTGGAAGGAACATTTCTTAGCTGTTTGGCTCGACACCAAATACGAGACTTATATTGGTTACAAGTAGTATAGGAATGTTATAGTATATTCCATCGTTTGAAACCGGTCGCCACTGGAAAAAGTTTCTAATTTTAATAAATGCCTGTTTAAATGTAGTATGGCCACACAATTAATTAACTATGGAATAAAGTTTTGTGTTTTTAGAAATAGTATTCGACATTAATTCTATAATATTTTTAAAATACCGTGCATTTTGCAACAGTTATACATTCAAAATATTTTAACAAGTTCCCTATTCAAGTATTTTTTTTTTTTGTATTTAATTTATTTTGTGTTTTATTATTTAGTTATAATTATTTTTAGTTTTAAATAAATTTTATGATTTATATTTTTAATGTATTTAATGACATAGCACATAATAAATTATCTTATATAATGCAGCACATAAATGTTACATGGCGAAATGTCCTAGTTTGTCAGAGTTTCGTCAACATTTTCACGGCTTGCGAATATTAGCTAAATCTAAACCTTATTGCCCTCCTCAATAGTTTCGACTGTCGCAATATTTCAAATTTTGTTATGTAATACAGATTTTAATTACTTTTTATTACCTATTTATAAGATATTTAAAAATTTACGATTTTTATTTATTATTATAGTTTTGTATATTTATGATTTATAATATAATAAAGTGTTATTAATATATAATCATTGTGTTTTTACTTTTTTTTAATTTTTTTTTTTGCATACTTTTATTATCTTTTAATATTTTCGTGTAGCATAGATCCCCGGTTCACCAATCAGTATAATACTTTTTTTTTGTGTAATATTTCTGTGCTACATAATTCCTGTTTAGTACAATAAGGAAAAATAAAAATGTGTTCATTAAATACAAAATTTCAGTAAAAGCATGCTTGTAGAATTCTCATTACATTACTTACACATTTAAAGATTGTAATTAAAATATTTTTGTGATTTTGTTTATGTCATTTGAAATTTTACAACTAATTTGAAATACAATTTGTGAATGTGGTATTATAATAGATTACAAGTAGTATGTTGGTTGTTACTGATTGAATGCTGCAAGACGACTGATGAAATAATGCATCTATTGGTAGTTAAAACCTGCCCTTTATATTTGATTTGTAGAAGGGGGTTAAAAGACAATAGTGGCCCAGTTTCCCCGGCCTCTCTTGTAACGGTGCCTAGTATCTGCATTTTTACCTTTTTCCAGCCAACGTGCAAATGTCACTATTTTAAAATATAGATCTATTTCAATTTATTTCTATTTTTCCATTTGCTTGTTCCACTACGCAAAGAAACTTGTTTTATCTTTTTTAATAGATGTTTAAGTGGAAATATCATTGATTCGGAGAGAATATAGAAGTTTAACAGTTTTTAATTAAATCCAAACAACATCTAGAAGGGGGTTTGGATAACAAACAATATTAGAACATATTAGTTTTTGAAATGTTTTTTTACACCTGAAATGAGCGGTCTCAAGTCTCCGAAACAAAGGAAAAAATGATTTTTAGAAATTGGCCCCAAGTATGTGTGCTTGTGCTTGTGCGTGTGTCATGTGGTCATGTGTAAAACCAGGTAGCTCAAATTTGACATGTCATTTAGTTTCTACTAAGGGATCTGACAATAAAGGTTTAGATCGAATATCAGGTCAGTCGTATGTACCATTTTTATTGAATAGATCTTAAGCTTTCCTAATTTTCTCAAAATTTGGCTTCAAAATTTTCCTTTAAACTATTTCATTTTTCGCACATAATGATCTACAACTTTAATTTAAATACTTTTATTGGGAAAATTCATTTTTAGTTACGTTCTGGGAGACTGTGACGTTAAGTTTGATCTGCAAATGTATTGCAATGTCCTCCGATCACCGATACTGATACACAATTTGAGAATTTTATCACAATAATGAGAACTGCAGTAGATTGTTATAGGGGATTATTGCACTGCAACCAGAAAAATATACTGTGCCCCTCGAAACCTTCTCAGTATACTGCTACAGCAGCTCCAAGCAGTGATCTCTAGCTACAGACAACACTGCCCATACCAGACAGTGAGCTGTAGAGGCCCCTAGGAAGTGAAAAATCTAAGGACGCATGCCTGATTCGAAGCCCGGACCTCCGCGTTGCTAGTCCAAAGCGCTAGCACTGAGCTAATCCCTTGGCTTAGTTCTCAACTCCCTTGAACAGCCTGGCAGTCCATCGATCCCACTGATCATCCCACCAGGAGGCCTGCCATTTTCGGAAAGTTCGATTTCTCTCTTCCCTGGAGAGAGTTTCTTTTTTCCTTTCGCCTTCCTCCCGTACAATCTCTTACGTTCCTCTGCGAGGAATGCAATGGGAACCATTCCGGCAATAACCATAATTGCAGTTTCGGATACAGATCGGTATGCAGAGGCAATCCTTAATGCACCCAGCCTCTGTACGCTGGCTACCCTTTTCCTATACGCCTTCTATTGAGCGCATCAGCCCACACTTCGGCTCCATACAGCAGTATCGAGTGGGTCACGCTCATTAGTACTCGGCGATTACTGGCCTTTGGACCGCCAACGTTTGCCATTGTAATAGGAGTTTCAGGGGGTTTAAAATTAATAACTAAATACTATTACTACTGCACTATAATTTATACATACACTTATGATTCTAAGGACTTGTCTTATGAGATTGAGAGAAGGGAGGTAAACTCAATGAGAGACTGAGAAATAGGCAAGTGCTGATGTGTAGACTCGATGTTTGTGTTTGCTGATCGCACGGAAGGTGTCTTTGCTCTTGAAGATGGTGATAGAATGGGGGCCTCCACTGTCCCTTTTTCCTTCAATTTAGATCCCTGTGGTAGGGGAAGTAAGACGGTGCTTCATCCCCTTGGTTGGCTTCCTTTCCTTTTATACGAGCTTGGCGTTCCTTGCGGACAGCAGGGAACTAATTTGACTTGTGATATGCCATCACATCATCCCCTCCTCTGAAGAAATTTTACTTGGCGGAAAATTTGGAAGGCAAAATGTTGGAACGCTAGCATTTACTGATGCCTTGACTTGGATATATGCAAATATTAAATTTGCAGATGTCTTCTTACATAGGTGAGTCGCTTGGTGAATGCGACAAGCACAATTGGTGCTTCATCATCTTGTATGTGCAAGTGTGGTTCGACAATACGTGGAAGTAGTTTCACCCCCAACCTTGGTTGGCTTCATTTCCTTTTATACGAGCTTGGCGTTCCTTGTGGAAAGCAGGGAACTAATTTGACTTGTGATATGCCATCACACAATCAACCGGCTTTTGAAAATAAAGTAAAGTTGAAATGCAACACTAATAAATAATTTAAGAAAATGAAACCAAAAAATAATGGCAGTTTCTTTGAATTCGTTTTAAAAATTGTTTTTTATCTCTGAATAAAAACTGAATATTTTCCTACCATGAGATAGATTCTAATTTCAATGGGTGAAAAAATTTTCACTTAAAATTGTTTTAGTACATCTGAAATCGGATACATCCCTTTGTGCAGCAGATATTCATTTGCATAGTTAGAACAAGTATGCAAATTTAATAGAAATTCAAACAATAGTTTTTCAGAGAAACAATTAAAATAGAAAAATATATAATATATATTTTGTATGTTTCTTGTTTTTTTTTTTATTGTTTTTATTGCATCATTAAATATTGAACACAATAATTTTTCTATGATGTTGAAAATTTGGGAAAATTACGTTCCAGTGTCAAAATAGACTAGCTGCCGTCAGGTCAGAATTTTTAAAAACAGGAAGTATAGCGAATTCATGATTTGAGTTCCCTAGGCCACTAAACAATTAATTTTAGCAAATGGACTGCATGTGTTTGTGGAAAAAATATTCAAACAAAAAATGGCAGAATGTTCTAACTTGATATTAACTTGAAACGAAGATTTCGACAAAACCGCGCCAACAATCTGTGCGACTTGACTGAATGGGCTTTTCAATTTTTCGCGATTTTATAAAAAACGGCTCGAACGATTCTCTTTTACGTCTGGTATTTACTCTCTACACGAACTTGATAAATTTACTCTGACGATGGATGAAAATGCGAACCGATCAGAAATACAAAAAATATCCATGGTCGAAAAGTTATGTTTTAATCTAAACAAAGAAAAAAGAAAATTAAGGCTAAAATAAAAGGGACAATCTCTTACTTATTCTGAAATATTAAAAAAAAAATCATGTGTAGCCTATATTTCAGGTTAGATTTAGCTCCAATTACCATCAAAATTCCTGAACGGAGATGGATAGTGAACATACTTTTATATGTATTAATCACATTAATAAAGAAAATAAAATCTAAGGACGAGACCGGGACTCGAATCCAGTACCAAGCAACTCATCTTTACTTTCAAGCCCACGCCTGTAACCTATCAGCTATCCTGGTGCTTAGATCGAAAGATAAAATCAAGCATAATGTTCCTAATCGCCGTCATTTGGCAGAACAGAAAGAAAAACGTGAATATGCCGAATCATTCCTGATCAAACAATCCATCATTTGTTTTGTTATTAAGATTTTTCCCATAATCGATTCGTTTCAAATAGAATCGCATTAATTATTATTACGTTTGATTTTTGGGAACCATAGAAAGTTATTTTATTAAAGAAGTAAGAGGCGATTTAAATCACCGTTTAAATTACGAATGTAATTTTTACTTTCTCTTACTGTGAGTTAGTAAGCAAAAGTATTGTAATCGTGTCAAAATTTCGATATCGCGTTTTTGCTGGAAATTTCCGTTTTGAGGTTCCCAGCATCCAAGAAAGTGACTGGGAGACCTGAGAATAAGGTTTTCGTAAAAATCATTCAACCGGAGTGCACTTACCGAATGGTTTTTTTCAGTTTTTTGTGACTTTCCTAAAAACAGCTTACATGATTTTCTTTAAATTCAATATGTTGAAATGTGATTGGTGTGGATATGTTGTTGTATGTTTGTAGTAGCACGAGCGGTTTAGTAAAAGGGCTTGTAAGTATATATGTTTAAGAGAGAAGTATTAGTAATAAGAAAGTAGTCATCACTGCTAACAATAAATATATTCTGTTAAAATAATAACTAAGTTATTTGCAAGGAATTATTAACTTATATCTGCACTGATGCTAGAGAGAGCGAAACAAGTGTTCTGCTTCCGAATGTCTACAACAAACTGTCTTGAAGGAATGCCCTCTCTAGCAGGGGATTTTCTTTTACAAAAGAGTTGGCCTAATAGGATATTCAGTATCGACTCTAAATACACTCTTTTTGAAGGTAAATTCACTATTTATTTTCCAAAACTGCTTCACTTAAATATTGTCAAAATTCACTCAACTATTTTTCAAAACTATTATTTTTCCATTTCATTCTTCTACTACAATATCAACTGCACATGCTAAGCGCTACATCATTTATTTGTAAACATTTCTCTGGAAAAATTATTTAAGCGTACTTTTGGGGCAGGGAAGGGATCAGGTTTTCCTCTAAAGTGCTATTTCAATTAACTATACAATTCTATCCCTTAAATAATAGTAATTAGAATTAAATAAGTTGTTGAAGTTCCGAGTTTCAAGAAAATCGGATGATCGGAAGTGTTTGAAAAGTATTTTACAGTTTTCTACCATTTTTCTCTAAAACAGCTCAAACGATTTTTCTTTAAAGTATGAATGTGAACTACACATAATAATAATAATAATAATAATAATAAAATAATAATATTTTTATTTCCTGTAAAATTTGACATTATCAAATATAGGAACGTCATAAATTTAGAACATTGTTATAATAACTCAAGAAAAATTGTCTTTAAAAAAGTCCTGATAGCTATAATAACACTTTCCCTGTAGCAAAGTTTTTATCTTTTTCTTGAATTCATCGCTTGGAAGCGATGTCCACTTGGATTCTTGATGTCTTCTTCCAAGTGGTTGTACAGCTGGACTCCTATATTCTGGTAAGAGCTTCTTGTTGTATTGAGCCTAAGATTTGGCAACAAAAGATCTTTATGATTCCCTAAGCTGGTAGTGCGTCTTTTCTTCTGCAGTTGCATAACATATTATATTGTCTTTTATTTCCATAAGACATGCCAGCACATATTGACAAAGAAGAGGCAATATCTTCCACTGTTGAAAGAGAGGATGACAAGAATCTCTAGGTCTTGCTTTTGACATTATTCTAATGATTCTTTTTTTGTATTTTAAACATCCTTTTTGCGCTTATTGCCGAACACCATAGTATCAGACCATAGCTCAACAATGGATGGATCATACCATAGTACATCATACGTAGGAGGTTCCTTTTCGAGGACTGAGACAGCTCGCCTTAAGCTTATTAAGCTTGCTCTCCAGGTGGTCGGCATGCGACTTCCATTGAAGTTTCCGGTCCAGAATCAAACCTAAGAACCTTACAGACTCTTCGTTATTTCTTCCTTCTCCTTTCTTGAGGCTGAAAGTAATGGACTGTGTTTTATCATGGTTCACCACTAAGCCACTGGAAGAGAACCAGGTTGATGCTCGAGCCATTAAACACAACATCTGTTTTTCTACTTCTTCATATTTTCCGCTACATACTAGCGTTGTATCATCTGCATAGTTGATCGCGGATCCATTTAGAGTTACTGCCATATACAGAGCTACAACTTTTATTTGAAACATTTCTCTTGTTACGGTCACTAAAGGGGTTTCTGGTGGAGGGGAATTATGTTTTCCTCTAAAGTGCTATCATATTTTGGTTCTACCATCTGAACAATATAAATTAGAAATAGATAGATCGCCCAAAATTCAGAGTTTCAAGAAAATTAGTAAACCGGAAATGCGTTTTTACTGAACAGTTTTTCAATTTTTTGCAATTTTCTCCGTAAAAAAAACAACGATGAATTTCATTAAATTTGGTATAGTTACTATAAAATTTGTACGTTACAATTTTCTAAACTACAGTAAGAAAAAGTTGTGAGAGTTTGACATCAGATTTTTTTTGTCATTCAAATTATTCACTTTTATTTTTTGCGCATCTAATTTTCAATAAAAATACTCATCTTTACCTAATCTGTTTTTTAAAAAAGAAAAAAAAAATAAATAATCAGTGAAAGATGAGCAGTGAAATTGATTAATATAAATTTTATATAAATGTTTATAAGAAAAAAAAGAAGTGATTGTTGGTATTTATAATCTAATCTATTTCTCTATATGTGAGTAAACTTTAAAAGAAAATAAAACATGCTTGTCTCTTAGTTAACAAGAGACTGACAATTTCATTAACTACAACCAGAAACTTTTAACAATTTAATCAACACATTTCACTAAGAAAGAAATCTATGCGTAATATGTGATTCTCAGTCATATGTTTGAAATTCTAACACGTACAAGAAAAATCTTAACACTCCTTACTAATATTAGATTATGATGAAACATTATGTATAATTATTTAGAATTATAACTATTTAGAAAGAGAAATAAGTAAAGCAATTATAGTCCAATAAGTTTTAGACAATATAAAATAAATCTTCTAGTAGAAAGCACACATAGAATTCCAGCTGCCATTGTGAAGTAATGTTTACTATACCGTAGCTAGAGGCGATACTGAAATGGAATCATCAATACCACTGGATAAAGTAATATACTACCATATTGCATTTCATATATATATATAAATATATTTATATTTATATAAACAAGCCTTGTTAACGATAAGGCGGGAATATAATAGTATTCGTTATCTTTTTATTTGGTTAGAGAAGGCACGGGTTAAGGAAGATACGCGTTTCTAAATAGACTCAACTTTGATTATTTCCAGCCTATAGTGGCCTAGCCTTCAGGGTATAGTTGAAGTCTTGAAACAGATTTACAAATGTTAAGCAGTGGAGAGGGATTTACAACTTCAGTCTAGGTCTAATGGAAATATCAGGGGGCCCACGTCCCGCAATTAAGGCCCCAGGCTGAACATGAGACTTTACCTTGCTGTTACAATGTCTAGTTAAACTTATACAGTAAGCTACTATAAGATTTTACTTGAAATCTACTTAAAGATTTATGTTCTTTAAAGTTGTTCATCTCAATATATTTACTGCATTATTAAAATATGAATTATATTATTTTGTGGATTTTCAAAAACATTTTTAATGAAGTTTATTACTCTATTCTTTTATAGGATAAGTCAAATGTTTATAACCACAAAAATTGCTTAATTCATTTAAAACCAAGGCCGATGATAGCCTACTGGATTGGGACGCGAAGAGTACATGGTACACGTCCAAGCAGCGTCTAGATTTTTTCGCCCGAAGAACCTCTTCAGCTCACTTCCCTGGTTGCGAGCAGTGCACTCACAAACCCTGAGCATCAATGACCGTAGATGTAGAAGCATCTTAAATAATAATAATATTAAATAAAATAATCAGTCATAATATTAAGTAGGGGCTAAATTAACTAGTTGACTAGAACGCTAGACTGAACGCGGAGGTCTACTACAAATATTAATTGTTTATTCATTTTATAAACTGTTTTACATGGATCTAATTTTTGCACAAACGCATAAATAATTTTGTAAATTAATATTTTTAGTTAATTTAAACTAATAATGGATAAATAACTGAATTAATTCTTTTAATAATTATGTTGATTTACTGATTGGCTAAAATAATGAATTAGAATATCCAAAGAACCAAGGGGTTACCGCATCTGAACTCAATAAGATGTTATTCTTTTACAGGTGTCTGTTATTTATTAAAAGTGTTCACAATATAAAATTAATTGTTCTACTTATTTCCATCTGTAATAAATTATATGAACAAAATCATAAGTTCATACTTATTGCAAATATCGCCTATATATATCCCCCCTGACGGTTGAATATACCTCCACCAGATCTATTTACATACATATAATAGACTAAGCAGACATCATTAGTATTTTTACGCATCTGAAGTGCAGAAAATACGCATGTTTCGACATTTATCCACCAAAGTTTTGCCGTGTCAAATTCTTTCCTAATATTAATTGTATTTCTGGATTAGTCAAACTATTTTTTTTTTTTTCTTTATTAAAAGAAAACAAAAAAAATTAATTGCTGGATCGAATGCATATCCTGTTTTGAAGAGCAATCTGTTGTTTCTTAATTTGTAATTTCCTCAATTTTTTACACAGTCTTTGGTTTCTTTCACTTCCTAATTAAGGATCTCAAGTTAATGAGCCTCTTTGTTTTTCCACTAGAAATTCTAGAACTTCATGCTTTAATAAGAAAAGTGGAAGACTTCTTTGATTAACAGGTCAAATTATTTGCTACTTGAGCCGATTTTTAACAACAAAAAGTTTTATTTAATTAATAACTTCTTTTCGTTTTTATTATAAAATAGACAAATTTTGTTATTAATTTTTGTTTCACAATTTTACATTATTTTTTTTTTTTAACATATTCTTAATCTTGATGTTTTTCATAACTGTTTTGCTAATTTTTTATAGGTTTAACCTGCTAAAAATTTCATTGTGATTTCTAAAGATGATTTTTCCTTATCTCTTATGGCCTTTGATTTATGACCGGTAAAAAATGATTTAACGTGTTTACCGTTTTGGGAGAAATAATAAAAGTTAGAGGCAAGATTAGCTCAGTGGAAGCGCGCAATGGTCCCGGTTTCGAGTCCAAAAACTTTTTACTTTCCGGTGTTGTCTGTAACGAATGAACTCTATTCGGAAATCGGATGCATGGCAATGGCTAAATATGTTGACACTATATATACATATAAATGCTGCGATAGATATTTAGCTTTTAAAGGACTTTTAGGCCATAGCAATTTATTTGCGAAAATTTAGATTAAGTTACTTTAATTATTCTTTTTCTTTCATCAAATCAAACGACTTACAAAGCATCTTTTCCCATTATGCACTCTGCCCGACCGATTCTATCTACTACATCTTACAGTGAAAAATCTAAAAAATCCTTACTGACCATTTAGTAAGCATATTTCAGACAAGAGACTTACATAACCAACTAACTGAGAAAATGGTCAACAATTTCTTGTTTTTTTTTATTTGCTGGGTTGGGGCAATGAAGCAATCTCCCTCCGGGCTGCCCAATATAAAATACTTTTCATTTTCCATATAGGAGCGTCAAGATTTAATAAATTAGGTATAAGTTTCGGGCAAACGTCTAAGTGTCCTTCGTCCATGGTAGCATGCAGATAAGAGACATAAGGGTGATCGCATTATCCCTATTCTATTTAGATGTGCCTGCAAAAAATCGTGGCCAGTCATAAGGCGGAAGTTGGCAACAAAATTCGTTCGCGGGAGATCTGCCGAAACGGGGACATTTTTTCCCTTGTGCTGCATCTAAGAAAGAGGTTCCTCTGCCTTTTCTTACACCACTGCTTTACCATTATCATGACTTAGGTAAATGTATTAGGATCAGCGAATGAGGGTTGCTCATGCCCTCGTTTTGCGAGCGCATCGGCTTTTTCATTTCCAGGTATCTAGCAGTGACTCGCCACCCATTGGTAAGCAATGTCCCATCCAGCATCCATTAGATCACTCACTGCTCCATGTGAGTTCTAATCTAGCTTGTTTGAGGGTGGTTCCTTAAAATGAGAGATCGAATAGCTGAAAGAGAGTCTATAAGAAACACGCATTTCTTGGCGGCCCTTGGCAACAACATAGCTACCTAGAACTTTGCAACCTCACAAACAGCCCTGATTTCTGCGTTGAAATCCAACAACTTCTTATCTAAAGCTCATCACATCACGAAACATGAAATACATCCTATAAATCCAGAAGAGGTTAAAGAAGTCAATGTACATTTACCAAACAAACGAACTCCTGGAGACGATTAATTCCAAATTTAATACTTAAAACATGGCTGACAGAGAAGAGCTAAGGATAGAACTGTACAAGAATGTAGGATCTCCGCATAGGAGTCCAGCGCGCTACTGCTGACTGAACTAATGCTGCCCCGTCTATATTTAGAAACAAAGCCTCGATAAAGAAAGGAAGTTCTGTCAAAATGTTGGCAAAATAGAATCTCACGTAACAACTTTTATTATATTAGCTCCATAGTTTTATAAACATATTATTTTATTTGAAGAACATACCTACATCATGTATATATATATATATATAAATAGGTTTTCCACATAAATATATTTTATCGACAAGAAAATTTACTATATATATTTTTGCTTACTGCTATAAGAAAAAGTAAGTATTGTAATCTTGTCAAAATTTCGAAATTGAGTTTATTTGAATTTTGGAAAATACATTTTCTTTTGTAATTACAAAAAAAAAATTACAAAAGAAGGAAGACAGGATAAAGAGATCAAATCAAGGATTAACATGAGTAAGCGGGTAATTTCTACATTAAACGGCGTTCTTTGGGATAAACAGGTTACAGCCGACACTAAAAATAGAATTTTTAAAATAATAATCAGAAGCATAATATCCTATGGGTCAGAAGTTTGGACACTTCCATCAAGATTGAAGGCAAATTTATTGGCATTAATTAGAGATGGATTTTTGGCGGCGCTCTGCCAGAATATCAAGGAAAGAAAAAAATCCGAAATGAAGAGCTGAGAAGAAAAATGAAAGTCCAGAATTCAATTGTGGAATTTATAGAAATGAGGCAATTAATATGGTATGGCCACACAAAAAGAATGAAAGAGGAAAGATTACCAAAGAAAATTATGGATTGGATACCGCCTGGAAGAAGGAAAAAAGGAAGACCAGCCATTAGTTGGAGGCAACAAATTCAAAATATTATGCGGGATAGGAATGTAGAAGAGGACAAGTGGAAAAACAAAGAAGTATGGAGGGAAAGGATAGAAGGAATGAAATTTTAGGCACCGGAAAATGTATTTCTACATTGTCCAAACCGGGGGGGGGGGGGGGGAAGATACATTTTCTTAGCTGTCTGTATGTGAAAAAAATACCTCAAATACAAAAAAAATGCTCAATCTTGGTATTCCGTTTAGGTACGAGCATCACATGTTGACAATAAAGTTTTGGTCAAGATCCATCAAACGGAAGTGCGATTTAGTGATATTTTTAGTGACATTTTATCTATTTCCTCCTAAATACTTCAACGATTTCCTTTACAGTTCATATATTGTCCACATGCTTAAATTCCTCCCACTTTTTTTTTTTTTGAAACATTGTCCAGGGAAATTGATTTTTTTGGGGATTTTTTTTTCTGGGAGAACGGTAGCATTAATCTTTCCTCTGATGTGCCATTTCAGTACAATCTATGGTTCTACCATTAATATACATTAGAGGCATTGGTAGAATTCTAAAATTTGAAGAAAATCGTTTAACTGGAAGTACGACTTCACAGAATCGGTTTTTGATTTATTTGGAAATTTCTCGAATAAGACATTATCGACTTCCTTTAAACTTTGAATCCTATCTACGCAATTATAAACCTATCGCTGTTTTTATGCAACATTTTTCCTGAAGAAAATTGATTTTTGATAATTCTACGGTATTTGTGGCGTTCAAATTTTAAATATCAAATGGAGTTGGATCAGTGTTATTGGCGATCTCTTCTATGCTACAATGTAATCAACTCTAGTACGTACCTGGCTGGGTAGATACTTACCTTTCCTACCAGCTCTTATGTCCGGATAAATGAGTTGAATTTGTAGTTAAAAAAAAATTATTCATTCTATCTATAATTGTCTTAGCAGCCGTAAATAGGGAAGGAATTAGCTCAGTGGTAGCGCTAGACTAGCAACGCGGAGGTCTTGGGTTCGAGTCTAGCAGTCGTGCCCTTAGATTTTCCATGCCCAGTCTCTACAGCTCACTGCTCGGTGATGGATAATGTTGTCTGTTACGAGAGAACGCAGTCCGGATGCCGGCAGTGGAATGAGAACGTTCTGGGCGCCAATGAGCACTGACGCGCCTCAATAAAAAAAAAAAAAAAAAGCAGTTACAGAAAGTCGTGTGAGTGTTTCACAACAGTTTTTTTTAAATTTTTTATTAATGTCCGAAATAATACATGATTATGATATGAAATTAAACACTGATCGGTTTTTCATGAATTTAGTAAATTCTTGCTAATTTTTTATCTAATTCATTTCTCGAACAGTCATAATGCTATTGCAGAGAGACATCATCACATCAATTTTGTTTGTACAGATTTTGTTTTAATGAAAAGTAAGGTAAACGTCCTGGATGTCTGCAGCTATTTTATACCACAAGAAATAATACATGGCTAAAAAATATTTGGCGGTAAAGTATATTCAAAGGAAAATATAGAAGGTAACAAGAAAAAAAAAAATCTGGCCCACGGGAGTTCGGTAGCCATCCAGGGTGATGATCAAGCCGAGGGCTAAAGAATTCTTGGACGTGCCCAACAGTGCAGCCGTTCTGCTAAGTCATACCCTTATTTTTATTCTTTATTTCTTTGTATGTAGTTTGTTGAAGAAAGAAACTAAAGACTGCATTGCTTTTTTTGGTATTCCGTTCGATAAATACTTCTTGTTCGCTGATCATAAGCTATCATGATGGCCGTTTCATCTTAAAATTGTCAAATAAAATAACATTTTTTTTTTTTTTTTTTTAAGATAAAGAAAGTAAAGTTACATAAATATATTTCTTCTTCTTTTTTCGCCAATTTATATTGCATCCATCAGCACATACCATCTTTCAAGAGAAGCAGAACCAATAAGAGTGTTTAGAATAAATTCTGTTTTTAAGGAAGTTGACAGGCTGTCAGTCCAGTTATATTATTTATTGTTTTCCTTTGTTAGCTGGCAGTTCACTACTTCTGTTTCTTTCTTTTTTATTACTTTAATTTTGTATTATTTATCTACATAAAGAACGTTTTGTCTGTAAATATTTAAAAAAAAAACACCTCCCTTAACTGATCAATTTCTCCGTTTTGTAGCTTTAGAGAATATAAAAATCTGGGGTAAAAACACTCCTAGTATTTCCCCTCTTATTGCCATTATATATTATATATTATATATTACAATTATATAAATTATTACAAAATTAAAATATTATTATAAAATTAAAATATTTTTTTGTTCTTATACAAAAACTTAGAGACAATTCATTAAAAACAATTCTTTTTCGTACTCAGTTCACCTCAAAATATGTATGTGCAATGAAAATTCATTTTAGAAAATTTGATCCGATCACAATGGTTCCGCTTACAGAGCAGTAAAGCAGAAAGTAAATATGACATAATAAAATCGTCAGTTTTGTTAAATCATTCATCTAAATGCACTAAAGGGGTACGTACAAGAATTCCTTAACTCTCGGCTTGGTCATCACTGTGGGTGGCTACCGATCTCCCGTTGGTCAGATTCTATTCAAGGACATCGAGTCAAACGAAGTGATGACCATAAAGGATTTCCAAGAACTACGATTCGGGCTACATCATTTTGAAGGTGAAAGGAATTTAAATAACTAGGAGCAACCATTAAGGCCAAAAATAAAGACAGCGGAGACATTAGAAGTACGATTATGACCAGAAACAGTTGTCTGGAGGCGTTATGATCGACGCTCTGAAATAATTATCTTCCCGCGGAAGTCGAAGTCACCATATACAATACTGTTCTCAGATCTAATGTCACATATGGTTCTGAGACTGGAAATTGATGGTAGGTCAACTTAAATTATACAGTTGGAAACTGTCCAACTGTTTGAATTATACATACTGTTAAACTGTTGAGGAAAAAAGTATTCAGAGATGTATATATGGGCCAGCAGTAGTAAACGGCGTATATCCGAGCAGAAAGTATGCTGATCTGAAGCAACTCTTTAAGAAGTAAGATCTAGTTACAGAGGTAAATGTTGTTGCGGTTGATTCTTCAGAGCTGGAAAACAACAGAGATATTTTCCGTGTGATAGCGTGCTTCTGTTTATAGCCCAAAACCGGTCGATGATCACAAAAGGATGATTTAACCATATAACATACGATGAGTTTAAAGAAAATCGGTTACCCGAAAGGGCCAAAATATGAGAATTTTTGCGATTTTTTTTAATTCGGCTCCCACAATTTTTCATTCATTTTAAGCACTAACATAACATACATATGATTATCACTTTTGTGCAAACCTTTTTTTTTTGGAAAATTTATTTTTGGGTGTTTAGGGTGAGGCTACGGATTTAGGTATATCGTCTAAACTGCCTGTGTTCATTTTAATTTACTGGTCTCCCACTTTCAGCGCACAGTGAATCCTCGTTATGCCGCGGAATGAGATATAAAATACGTCTAGGTCTGGTCCCAATCACTGATTAGTCTAAAAATAATTTAACTATATATTATAATATTTTCGTTTCCACCTACTGCAGAAGGAAAAAGAGTTTAAGGAATATTTGAATAAGTACATAGCAATTCTAGTTGGAAAAATGCACCTAACACCTAATTCAAAACAAGAAAAAAAGCAACGGGGATGATCTTGGACCTACGACAACATCTATTGACGACGAAGCACTTGCGCCTCGACAACTCTATTGACTAGTAATCGACATCTTATTGACTCGGATAGAAGGGCATAACTTGTCTATCCAGCCCGTAAAATTGCTGCAAGCTCCTTCTATTAAATCAACAAACATGAAGTCAAAGCAAAAGGGATTAAATCAATTTAAAATAACTAAAATCTGGTATTTTATCAGTAGGTTTCAGATTTTCTTTCATCGTCCGAGGGAATTCACCAAGTTTATTTAGAGAGTTCACTTCAACGCAATGTTTATGTTACACTCGAACTTGTTGATTGTATGCATGTGCGAGAGGTTATAAGATTATGTTACTATGGGTGTATGTGTTTAATGACAAAATGGAATCATTAGAAATTACGATTAGACATTAGAAAATGGTGAATATGTTAGTGAATAATTAGAAAATAACTAATATGTTCTCGAAACATTAATACGAGTTAGCAAAAGTATCGATCAAAACAAAATTTTTTTTTTTACCCCACTATATTTTAAAGATAAACTTTAGAGGAATTATTGCGATCTGCCAGATTTGCCAAATTGAGTTTTCACTGGAAATACACGTTTTGAGGTCCCCTGAGGCAAAAAAAGTGGTTTTTAAAATGTGTGAGAGTGTGTGTGTGTGTGTGTGTGTGTGTGCTCACGCATGTGTATGTAAGAATACCTCAAAAACGAAAAGTTGAAGGAAGCACAAACTTGGTTTTCTGTTTTGGTATAACAACCGCATCAAAACATGAAGATTTCTGCAAAATCCTTCAACCGAAAGTGCTACTTTATGACTGTTTTTTTTTCCAATTTTTTATAATTTTCTCTAAAACGGTTGTAAAGATTTTCTTTGAAATTGTTGTATCAACTACACATACACAGAGTACAACTTTTATTTCAACCATTTCTCCGAGAAAATTCATATAAGATTCAATGGGGGAAGGAGTCTGTTATTGTTCCCTCTAAAGTGCTACTCCAATTATTGCACAATTCTATCATCTAAATAATATTAATTAAAATTAAATATGTTGTCGAAATCCTGAGTTTTAAGAAAATCGGAAGACCGGAACTGTCACTTAACTGAATAGGTTTTTTCAGTTTTTTTTGTAATTTTCTCCATAAAAATGCCGACGGTTTCAAACACTAATAGAAATTGTTATGGTTGGTTCCGTAGAGCTGGAAAGTATCAGAGTTATTTTCCGTGACAGCGTGCTTGTTTTTGTGGTCATCGACCGGTTTCGGGCGTTCGACTTTCATCAGGATGCTTTTTGTTAAACCGTGTGATGATGTAGATTTGCATAGAGCGAATTTAGTTGATATTTATTTGGTTTTGTTCAATTGATAAATAGTGTATCAACTAAATTTGCTCTATGCAAATCTGTGTTATGACACTGTTTGTACAAAAAGCATCCTGATGATGAGCGAACGCCCGAAACCGGTAGATGACCATAAAAAGAAGCACGCTGTCATGGAAAATATTTCTGATACTAATAAAAATGTTAAGTATGAAGCAAATTTGCCATTTCGCAGTAAGAGAAAGTCGTGCGAGTGTTTCATACCAGATTTTGGTGTCTTATAACATATTTTTTACGAATTATTAAAGTATCTTATACGTATGTTCATTAATTTTCTGCCCCCACTATGATACGAGTCCCCGTATATCATGGGTGGTTTTATTTCCCCATGGCTTATGTTATAGCTAGGGTCCACTGAATTAAAGACGATTAAAAAATTAAGTATAAAACCCAAGTTTAAAGAAAAATTCTCCATTACAATTGTGAGAACTGGTAAATAAGGGAAGTTGTGTGAGTGGTGTGTCCAATCTATAAGTCAGTCAGTAGAACAAATATCGGCATCAAGATGTTATTTTTGTAAAAATAACCAGTTTCAGTCACGATTGCAATAATTTCTCTTATTGCTATTATTATTATTATTATTATGTTATTCACAAAAGGGGAGGGCAAACCCTACGCTATCCAAAGCCTCCCAGGGCCATATAGCTACCCCTAAAGAATAACAACTACTGGGACTAGAATAAAAATCCAGGCCCAGGTTTTAACCATCTAAGTTTCACCACAGACCGAACAAATCGGACCAAAACCTTAAAAGGACACAGCTTAAGATCCTCTACCGATATCCTATTCCGGCCGAAGGTCCTAAACCTAATCTCCTCACAACCCAAACAATTCGTCATCAGATGCATGGGTGTTTCCTCCTCAGTCTCACAAACTCTACAAAAGGGGTCAGGCACGAGTCCCATTATATAGAGATGTCTCCTTAAACCACAATGCCCAGTGAGGAATCCAACCAGATGACTGAGGGAGGTCCGTGAAAGACATCGGACCCCGCTACTCAAAGCTCCGTCCGGGCCCCCAATGAGCATTTTAGACTGCCGACAACCCACTGCACTCATCCATAAGGATGAGTGCTGTGAGGTCATCCACGTCTGAAAGCCCGACAAACATGTGCCAGAAGACACACCAAGAGCAGGCTCTGGACCAATGAAAGGGAGAGAGGCACCTAATTTGGCAAACCTATCCACCTCCTCATTCCCAAAAATTCCCATATGACCTGGAACCCAGACCAGAAGCACATCCTTTAATGAAGAAAGATCTTCCAGTCTTTTAGAACATTCCAACACCAATCTGGAAGTGAAGACACATGAATTAAGCGCCTTCAACGCAGCCTGGCTGTCCGAGCAGATACAAACACCTTTTAAATTAGTGTTACGCACCCTCTCATCCAAAATACAGCAAAGAATTGCATAAACCTCAGCCTGGAAAACGGTGGCCCACTCACCAAGAGGCGCTACCAAATGATCTCCCGTCTCAAAATAGACGGCAGCCCCAGACCTACCATCCATCCTGGAACCGTCCGTGTAGCATCGGAGATAATTCTCAGGAATCACACCAGACGGACCCAGGGTTAACCAATCTTCCCTAGAAGGCAACCTAACCCTGTAGGAATGACCAAAGACAAAAGTCTTCAAATTCCTATCAGAAGGGAAACCTGTAATGGGAATCCTTAAAAGCATCTCACGATAAATGGTAGAATGACCATATCGCTTACCCTGCCAAAAACCTGCCTGTTTAATTCTATAACAGGCTTTCATTGCCTGGTTTTTCACCTCCACAAAGAGAGGTGGAATCCCTAACAAAGTCTCCATAGATGCGGTCGGTGTAGTCCGAAACGCACCAGTCACCGCCAGACAAGCCAAACGTTGGATTTCTTCCAACAGCTGCCTAGATTGCTATTATAGAAAGTAAAATTGTTAATGTGCATATAAAATTTGTATGCACTATTTGGGATAAAGTAGATATAATTTGTAATGTGTAGACCTTTGGGGAGATACATAAATTATTTTAGAATTAAGTGAAAAATATTAGTTAATATGTAATATTGGTCATTACTTAGTGCAATTCCAAGACTGGGTTTTTACGAAGGTTGTGTGAAACAATAGGAACAGTTAGAAAGGTAAAATACCTTTAGTACAATAAAAGGGAATTTCCCTTTCTTTCTCCCCTTGATGGTGGAGGGATCATATATATGGAAAGCCTCAAATAGGAGAGGATCAAATTTTTGTGGTTAAGGAAATCATGCTCAGTGGAAATTTATAGAACAGTGTCGTAGTGTTATACGAGAGTTAAGGCCCAACCTCAGCTAAAAAACCCTTATAATATTGCAAGTTGTACAAATTAATATAGTTACTGCTCAAGTATTATTTTATTATATTTAAGGAATAAGATTTTACTTGTAGTCTAAATTGTTTAATTATATGTATTTCTTTTTTATGGTTATTCTCTAATTATTTTTTATCCTTTAATCAATCCAGATGAACACAGACCTCACGAGATCCCTTTAGAGAAGATTTAAATTAAAAAATTATAATTATTTACTATTCCGAATTTCTTTTTTATGACCCACCCCAATACACATAATATTACAAATTATTGAAAATTGAAATAATTGCTTATTGAAAGCCTGAACATCAGTAAGAGATGAAAAATTATTAAGTTTCATTACATATATCATATAACTGTCGGCCCACAGCTATTTGTTTTAAAAATAAATCGTTCTAAATATATTATATACTGAAGATAATTTTTGCTATTAAATTTCATTTAATATATAGCAACATTTTCATAACTCTTTCTTTAAGTAAACAATAAATCCTGGAATATATTGTTTTATTTCTTGGATTAATTAATAGTGTTGATATGGTAATAATTGTGATAGAAAGTTAATGTAAACTTTTCCAAAGTATGCCATCGCACTTTCATCATGATATCTCTCTCTCTCTTTCTCTCTCTCTCTTCTGTTCGGTATTCTCTCTACTATCAAGACCAACGTCAGAGTAGGCCGCAATAAGAACAAAGCCTAGCAATTTCACTCACTTGGTAATTATTCTAATTGTAAAACTTCTCTGAGGTGAAGAAGAAACGAAAGATAGTCAAGCTTTAAAACCCATTTAAGTAATTAACAATTTATATTTCATTTCATGGAATACTGAATGTTTAATCGAACTTTTAAAACAATTTTTTTTTTTTTAATTAAATTGAAACAATATTACGCTTTTTTTTTCTTTTTTTTTTTCTTTTTTCCACTCAACTTAAATTTCATTATATTGCAAAATTGATTTAATTGCTTCCTAATGAGATCTTTATTAATTATTCTTTATAATTATTAATTTAATCTTGAATAATGAAATAAATAATGTGGAATTTTGATCAAGAACCCTATTTTAGATGAACTTCAAAATAAATAAATTTATTTCAAATTTATACCATTCAATGGACATTATTTTCTTTTTAAAATTGCATGTTTACCAGTGTGACTTGCGCCCTCTGTCAAGCCAACAAGCTTGTAATAGTAGTTTATGTTTAAACATAACTGACAAGCCTCTAGAATTTCTAAAATCCTCGTATCCATTTTTCTCTGGAAAATGTTACAAACAAATTGATAAGATTTTATCTGTACAGAGTTATTTTATCAGCAGAGTATTCAAGTTTAAAGAAAAAAAATCGATGTAGCCGTTTTCAGAAGCTGATACTGTAAAGTTGCAGTACAAAGTTCCGGTTAACCGTTTTTCATCAAATTTTGAATAACAGCAATGTTTTTTTAACATTATGTAGCTGCAGAATCGAAATTTGTACTAAAGTTGGTAGTTTAGAGGAAAATTAACATTACTACTTCCCCAGAAACGTCCCTCAAAAATTCACTTTTCCCGGGAAAATACTTCAAAAAACAAGTGATAATCATTTATGGTTTAGTTAAGATATTATGCGAATTAGGAAAAAAAAAATTCTTTGGAGCCGTTTTTTAAGAAATCGCGAAAACCTAATAAAAAATCTGGTATGAAACACTCACAGAACTTGCTCTTACTCCTGTTTTCAAAATTATAATTGACAAATCTTATAGTTTGTGTACCAAATTTAACGAAATTCAAAGAAAATTGAAAAAAACTGTTCAATAAAAGCTCATTTCCGGTTTACTTATTTTTCTTAAAACTCGGAATTTTGGCCATCTATTTATTTCTAATTAATTTTGTTTGGATGATAGAATTGTATAATCAACTATGATAGCAATTTAGAGGAAGCTGTAACCCCATCCCTCTCCCGAAAAGTGCCCTTAAATGAATTTTCCCAGAGAAATGTTCTAAATAAAAGATGTAGAACTTTGCATGTTTAGTTTATATATGTAGTTTCATAAAAATCGTCAAAGCTATTTTTGAGAAAATCGCGAAAAAGTGAAGAAATCATTCAGTAAAGTGTTAAAATAAACGCACTTCCAGTAATCTGATATTTTTCAAACTAGGAAATTCAACAACACATTAAGAAGGCAGAATATAGTGAAATAGCACTTTAGATGAAAACCTAACGCCACTTTCCCCCGGAAGTACCCTTAAATGAATTTTCTCAAAGAAATGTTTTATGTAAAAGTTGTTGCTCTTTGTATAAGTAGTTGATACACGAAGTTTAAAAAAAATCGTCGGATCCCATTTTTGCGAAAATTGCAAAAAACGTAAAAAAAAAAACTAGGTTAAAGTGGGTACTTGGTTGATGGGAATTGTGACAGATAACCTACTCGTCAGTCCCATGGTGTACCTAAATGGAATAATCAACAGCAGTTTAAAGCTTCTAAGGTTTGTTCACGTTTTGAGCCATGCGGTTCACATACATACATACATACACACACACACACACACACACACACACACACACACAGACCATTTGGTAAAAACTACTTTTTTGGACTCAGGAGACCTCAAAACGGATATTTCCGGTGAAAACTCGATATCGAAAGTTTGACACGATTACAATATCTAGGAGTTTGATGCGATTTCCCTTACTAGGAGTAAGAGAAAGTAAAAAGAAAAAAAATTAGTAAAGTCGCGATGTAAATTTCGTGTCAAATGAGGTACCGTAATAAAAAAATACAAAGTTTGAAGCTTCCTGCCAGTTATATATATATATATATATATATATTGTTCACAACCATAAACTAACACACATTGATACAGATCATTCATTAAAAACATTTTTTACTTTCTCTTATTTCCTTATGGACGTCAACAAAACATGTATCTCCAGTACAAACACAACTTCGAAAATTTGACACCTACGCAATACTTCCTTTCAACAGAGTCAGACAAAGTAAAAATTAAAAAAAATCTGTTATAAAGTTAAAATGGATTAGTGACTACACCTTTGAATAAGCTAACAAAGTTATTCGTGTTGTGTTTACATATGGTTGTTGATTGATCCGGCTCAAAATACTATAAAAAGTGACTGTAAGAAAACATTCTATTTTTTGCAGTCGTATTAGATTTTTGGAATTATTAGCTTTTAGTCTATTCTGATTATCGCTTATGACATTTCAAAGTAACTATTTAAGCATTTAACAAGAGTTTTACTGAGCCAATCTTTTGAAAAACTAAAAACTCGTCCTTCTCTTTATATACTGAGGAATGGGAAATCTATATGTTATTACTTAACTTAAATTCTCTCAAAATACTTGACTTACATGGTCTTCAGAGTCAGTCTGGGCTTTTCACAATCGCCAAATATAAATGTCAGTACTGGATCTCACAAGGAAGTAAGACGACATAAAGGTAAATCACTTTCATAAAGTAAAGCTTCAGGGCGACCGCATTCCACAGTAGCAACATAAGATTTCTTGTTATGCACTGTAATAATAGATTTATTGTTACGTAATAATAAAATAATTAATATTCCTTAATATATTTCAAATCCAGTTACAATATTCCATTCCACATTACATATAGAGTCCTTGACGCAGCGAAATTCGTAATTCTAGTTTCTTTGAACCTATACTGAACATAATGTCCAATAGTATATTTTCAAAGTTTCATAACCTCATGGACTTAAAAGGCAAATGTCTTGGCCTAATCTGGTCAAGAAAAGGGTATTAAGCATTTATTTTATTGAACACACATCCATCATTTATAATTTCTCACTTTCTTTAACTCAGGGTTAGAAAAATACTTATAAAAACTCTTGAGTTCAGCTTATTTAGAATGACCATTTAGAGTGGAAAAATGGTTATAAACACATGGGAAAGAAAAATGCTGAGAAGGGTATTTGGCTCAGTAAACAATAGATGACGGTGTGGAATTTTTTAAAAAAAAGCGAAGGACCGTTACTGTATTGAGGACCTGACTTACTGTTGGATAAAAGGGAAAGAAGAATTAGATAGCTAAGTTATTTGGAAAGAATGGAGCTCACATGTTGCCGAGAATGTTCACAGCAAACCAGGCAGTATTGAAAAGTTTAAGAAAAAAAACTGTATAAATGAAGAACGCCAAAACCCCCACACAATTTGGAAAAAGTATCTTAATAGAAAATAGTCAAATATCTTCCCCAAATATGAGATCTTGATCGGCAGGGGACAATGGTATTAACAGATAATGAGCTAACTGTAGACATAAAAGCACAGAAACATCAAGGAACCTAAACAAAGCATAATTTTACTTAACCATCACATCAATGCAACTTGAATTTTACGTTTTTTTTCTAAATTTATGAACTTGAACAAAAAAAGTCAGGCGGATGTTTAACAACATAGAGCGGAAACCTGAGAAGAAGGAGTAACATTGCGTTGAACTGCTCCCCGTGAAGTACAATAACTGAGGAAGCCCAGATCTTAAAATGACTTTAGCGGCCAGCACAAATGTAAGTTTTGAAATTTTAAGATGTAAGTTGTGCTTTTCTTTTGTGTGTGTGTGTGTGTGTGTGTGTGTGAGAGAGAGAGAGAGAGAGAATAAGGAAACTTTATATAAAAATTTACCATAAATACATTAATTATATACGTATTAGTATTAGATTCAGCGAAATGTATACAATATTTAGAAAATGTATGTATAAGTGAGATGTAAATATGGCTAAGAGGAGAGAAACAGCAGTGAGCCGACAGTGAGAGTGTGATGAAGAGGAAGGTGCAAACATACTGCAGAGAGAGAGAGGGGGAGTATGAGAGACCATTCCATTATAAGGTAGATGATTATTAATTCAACACCTACTCATTTACACCTTCTTTGGTAGTAGTCGTTTGTATGCAAAGGCACACACAGCACACCAACCAAAGTTGACAATTTTTTTAAACTAAGATTTTTATTTAAAATATCTTCTCCAACTTCTTCATAATGAACAAACCAATTACATCTATAATGGAATTTAATATTTACTTTGGCTATTAATAATAAGGAGTTATTAAGTAAAAAAAATAACAGCACAAATACTCTCGTAAATAATCCTGTATCCTGTAAATAATCCTAAATATTTTACAAGTTTGTATATCTTTTTTTTTTCGTTTCAATAATTGTTATAAAAAAATTATTAATGTTTAATGCGTGAGTAAAATTCTTTAATAATAATTTCGTTTTGTTGCCACACTCGCTTGAACATTAGTGTGGTTTAATTGTGGTTCTTTACTCTCTTGTCAAATAAGTAACCATTTTAATCTAGAAAGAAATAAAAGGGAACCCCAGATAGTTTAACTATAATTTCCAAAATTAATAAACTAATTTAATTTAATTGATTCGATATTGTTTAATCAGAATATATATTTAGTTTTATAGAAAATATGTTATCTTAATCTTAAAATTATTAAGCAAATGCATGGTGATTATTTGATATCTACTTGCATTCAATAGAGCGATATTTGTAAAAAAAATAACGGTAAGGCTGTTGAATATGGATGGGTTAATTGTTGGGTTGTTCCAACAGGCTTGTGGAGCATATGGAAGCGAAGTTCTTTGTGATTTAACTAACTTTGATTGTAACAAAATTGTAACAATACACAGTACTCATTCGTAAGGTTTGTTAACATTCAGAAACGATTCATATAACACCTGATTTATTGGAAATCTGCTGGTATATGTACCCATAATAAGGACATGACAGGTGTTTAGTAAAAAACAGGAAATAAAAAATAAAGGTGAGCTCTTTTACCCCTATTACGTCAGCCTCCGGTAGGCTCTGTGCAGTAAATACAGGAAAGATAATTAATAATATAATTTAAGGAGAGGTACCTCGAGAGGCTATAATTAATTGAAAACAGCAAAAATATAAAATATAAAATGAAAGTATTGAGTGGACTCCATAATATAATAATAAATATATAATATAATGGGCGAGCAAGATGGAAAATTAAAATATTAAAATTATATGGACCAAAATAAATATATAAATTAAATTCAAAAATGGGTAGCAAAGGAATTGCGCTTAAACTTAAAACGCAGAATGCTGGTTAACAGTACTGGAAGACCAGTGTGTCTTCAGCCCATACCGGGGACAAGGGGAGAGGAGAAGTAGGAATAAGGAAATAAATCTTATGTGCCTGTAGCTCTTGAGTTTTTGGATCCATACATTGCTGCTTGGCTGATGTTTGTAGATAATAATTAAACGTGCTCCCAAAAGCTGCACGGCTGGAAACCGGAAGTAGCAATCATGTGATTTCACAATAATCTCTGGAGGCCCGGAGAAAAGCGGAGCCGCTTACTCGACAAGAGGACCAGTTTATTAACACCACCCAGAAAAACCAGAAGTAACAAACTTGTGTTTTTAAATTAAGGGGAACCGAACTGGCTTAAATTACATAGGTTTTACACTGTGACCTATTCCAGGAAGTATTACATAACAACTTATTCTTTCAAGCTTAAAATGACGACTTACTCGTCCGAGTATTGCATACTGACTAACTTAGAGAGGAGAAAAAGCATAGGTTACCCTCTCTCTACACTTAGGTCACAGCCTAATAAATTAGTAAATTATTATCTAGGTAGTACAATCCCCTCCCAAAAATAAAATTATTGTACGCCGTTGACAGCAAATTTGGATTTACATTAAATACCGAACAGGATACTTTTTAATAGGCGGGTTATTATAAAGGGATGGGTCGGGATGAAGAACGAAATTTGATTGGGAATTATTAAACTGTAGTGCGGCTGAATCAGTGTCTAGAATACATAATATATCCATGATTAGAATTTTTTTTTTTTGAGTTAAGTTGGAAACAAAGAGCGTTGGAGCATAGTTTAAGTCTATTTAAGGCTATTGAAATGGGAGTTCTCGAATGAACTTGTTGTTGAATTTTTTTGCCGGATCATCACAATTCCAATCCGTATTTCCACGGGCAATGCTAGTTTCTTTTTTAATATAGGCACGATTAATAGTATTACTAGTTTTTCGGTATTTACTGATACTTACTAGTTTTTCGGTATTATTAGTTTTTATCATATTTACTGATAAATTATAAATCACTGCAAAAATACCAGGAAGCGTAACTAATTTAAGTAAGTGAAAAAATTGCAGGTAATTTAAGGTAGGGTTTGGTACTTTGAAAGATTTTCTGCGCGATAGACTGCTTTATTTAATGGTTATCGCCAGATTTCGGACGTTGGTCCTTTTTTAGGATATCTCAGTAATATCGCAAATTAATTGAAACTAGTTGTGCTACGACTAGTTGTGCTGTTATCCCCTGTTCATCAAGATATTTTATAGATGAACATACAGATCATCCTGTATCGGTGAACCCCGAAACCAATCAAGAACGCAAAATTGAGCAGGAAAAAATCTCAAGCTACTTTTTCCAGCACTATGGACCTAACCATTCTTCTACAAAGATCGGAGCGTTATTCACTAGGGAAAATTAAAGTGAAGGATTTGGATTTGGAAGAGGTTATAATTTGTAAAATTTATTAGTTTAAGGAATGAGATTTATAGAAAGAATTATTTTTTTTAGCGGTTGAAATTTTTTTAAAAAAAATACATAAAGGATCCACATTACAATGTGGAACATAAGGCGTTTTATTACAATATAACCCTTTTATAATTTTCTTTTCAAATATGTACTTTCTATATTCCAGAATGACGTGTATACTACAGCTGTCATCACAGGTGTTAATATAACATAACTCATTGGTGCTTTTCTAGAGAAATAAAAATTAGTCTCTAGCCACTGTACATTTCTAAATCGTTTTTTAATATGTTGTCCATTCCTTTAATGCGTTAGAGAAAGTCAAAAAAACATTTAGTGACCATGTTTGTGTCTGCGCCGCTAATTTCTAACAATTTCCAGATAAAAATAGTGTTGAAGAGATTTTAAATAGAAACACCTAGCCTTAAGCGGCCTCTACACGGTCAATAATATTGACAATACCTTAGCGTAGTACTGACAATAATATTGACCGTGTAAGGTGAAAAAATTTAATTGACGGTCGGTATTGATAAGAGTATTAATGAAATCCGGATTTTCTGATTTTCTTGTATCAATACTGAGAATTGGAGGGGATATTGAAAATAATATTGACCGTGTAGGGGCGGCGCCAATATTTCCATCAATAGTCAGTTCAGTAGTTTTATACAACGTTGAAACTAACCTCAACAACAGTGATACAATACCTTACAAAGGTACTTTGGAAAGATTTGTGTCTTACAATAAAACTTCAATCATATATTTTTTAAAGATTATTGTAATTTTTTAATCTTATTTTTCTGATTAACATACATTTCATATAGTCAATTATTGAATATAGTTATTGAATAGTCTCATATTATATAGTTATTGAATAGTCCCTTCATTACAGTTCAGTTCAAAACACGATCCAGTGGAGGATCTTGGGAATGATTTGTGTATTAAAATGAAACTTCAGTCATACATTTTTTAAAGGTGATTGTAATTTTTTCAAAGTCTTGTAGGACATATATAAATGTTTCACAGGTTTCTATTACAGCTTTGCTGATAGTTGTTGGGGGATTATGACTGAAAAGTCTTAAAGTCTTCAAAATTTCTTCCTGTGGCCAAGTACCTCAGGGTTAAGGCTGTAACAGTTTGTTAAAGGTAAGTTCATCCATTCGAAAGTATTCTTGAAATCTTCAACTTCGCAGAGGCTGATTTCCTTCAAAAGTACTAAATGAGAATATTCATCTCTCTTCTTCAACCATTCTTTCATCCAGTGTTTGCGTTTCACTTGACGAGTAGTGCCAAACGCCAAAATAATAGCTACGCAAGCTTTTGTACGATTATTCATTTTTTGGAAGTGATCAAACCAGCAAAAAACCGAGTAAAACCACGTAGATTCACTCTCCTAGTGGCAGAAGTAGTAAGTACTGAGCAAAGTTATTGACAATAATATTGATCGTGTAAGGTAATGAAGTGTTGAGACCGGTTAGCACGACTATTGATGGTTATATTGTCAATACCAATATTGACAATATTATTGACCGTGTAGGGGCCGCTTTAGACTTAGATTTTATGTCGAATGTAGTATAATTTTGATTTAAGCACATTAAATGTGTATTTAATAGAATAATTATACTATTTACTTCAGTTTGCAGAAAGAAATATAGTAATCGTGTCTGACGGCCGATATTGAGTTGAGATATATCTCGAGGACTCCTTAAATAATTATTTCAGAATTGGGTCTATTTGTGAATACACGATTAAAAAAATGAACACACGGTAGAAGGACAGATATTTTTAGCGGAATACTGATATTTTGTTTGAATAATACATGGATTTCTGCCTAATAGATTTCAGACCACTCAGGAACATCCCTTTATTGTTTCCAGGATATTCATTTTTATTTAAAACATTTCTCTAGGAAAAATGCGCTGTGAAATGTTTTTCTCCAAAAGCCATTTCAATTCAATATTATGTTATGGTATATTTTTGCTCCAATATAATTTTCAAAACAATTCAATGTATTGTGAAAATCGAGTTTGAAAAGAATTTGTCAAGAGTTCAAATTAAAAATTGGGATCAGAGGTTGTCATTTGTGTCAAATATGTTGAGTTGTTATTAATTTTATGTTAAGCAAGGCCACAAAGAATAATTAAGGCGACAGTTACCGTATATATAAAAAAAACTGTATATAGAATATTAAGTTATTTTATTTTATTTTTCTGTAAAATTATTTCCTTCCGCAAAGTATTGTCTAAAAAGAACCTTTTGTATTTTTATTTTTAAGCTTTGAAATAGATAATACATCTGTCGAAAGTTGGCGAACTTAGTTTATTATTTTTTTTTTTTAAGAGTGAACCTTAACATTTCCATTTACTTTGGTTACTAACGTTGGGTAAAAGTTCGAGGTTTGAATAAAATTTATTATTAATTATAATTTAATTAACTGCAGCAAGAGAAGGTCACAGTATTATCATGTTATCGTCAGATTGCTATATTGTAACACGCATATTGACTTTATAAAATAACGCTGCAAGCAATAAAGCAGAAGGGTTTGATGTCCTTCATAAACAGGCAATTACTTGCATGAATGATTTGGAGTTCTACAGAGCTTTGCTTAAATCGAATGGCATGGGCAACGGTCTTAACAGCTTTACGTCCGCTTTGAGGAGTGTTGAAAAGTTTTAGCCAGGCCAAACTCTTCTCGTGCTGATCTTTATTGCAGCGTCGATGAGAAATATATTGAACTGGAATTAAGCAAGCCCTTGTAGAAAAATTCGCTACCCAAACAGTGAGAACAAAACTTAATAGTTCCTATACAAGTTGCGTCGAACACTGTCTCGTATCTCCAAGCGCACTGTAACTACGCATTATTTCCACAAATGATCTACAACTTAAACAGCCAAACTTCTCCCTAAGCTGTTTCTATCCTGTCAATATTTTGGAGAAACAGAACATAAGCGCCACTATTTGAAGGTTTTTTAGCAAGTTAACAGATAATCCTTTGAAGAGTTAAAAATGCCCCAATGAGCTAACGCAACACTTTAAAAAATCTAAACAAGCTTCTAAGAAGTCAAGAACTTTCTGTGATTCTCAACAAAATACTCTCAAAAGTATTTCACCTGATAAGTGACAAGCAAACATCAACCTCAAGCCACTTCAATCGGCCAATGGCACTTTTAAAATCCTGAGAGGCTTCATCAAGCTAGCCATACTAACTATCTACCGTTAGAACAAGCAAGAGTTCTAACTAGCCTAGTTCTTCAGGCGGATCATATCAGCTAACGCTACCATTCTAACTAGTTCATTACCAACTTCAACACATTTAACTCGGTCACTTGATCCACTATTTACTCTCTTCGCCACACTAATATGCATAAGAATAGATATAAATATGGTTACAAGATATAAATTATGAATACAATGACAGTTTGTGTGTACATTGACATAATTCAAAAAAACCTCTTCTTCCTGAGATTACAATATATTTAACTAGATTCTGAACGAATACGAAGGGAACACTAATTTTATCTATTTTGTTTCATGTAGTGGAAGTACGTCGTGTTGAGAATAGTCGATTACAGAGCATTACTATAAGGAGTGATAAGCTAAGCAAGGTGTAAAAACAAACAATTGATGTAATTAAACTAAAGCTTATCAAAATCTATTATCAAAATATGTTAAAGATAATACCTAATCAGTGGTATTGGCCATACGTGAAGAGCACCATTAACTGCCAGGATAATTCAGCAAAGGGTTTGTATAAGAATATTAACTAAGAGAACTAATTATAGTTGAATATTATAAAAATGAAAGTCCTTCATCAGCATTAAAACTCTTTAACAACTCTTCAGTGGAAATAGGTTCTATATTTTGGTAGGCAACTATGCTTGGCTACACAAACTGGACACTGTCCAAGGGTTAGGATTGATCATTCTCTACGATATAACCCTCTATTCAACCTATTCAACACTTACAACATGAAAATCCTCAACCTTTTATTTCATTTACGTAGAATTACGGAAGTACAAGTAGGGGTAGTAGATTTGATTTATTACCCCTGTAATAAACTTTTTAAATGCAACTTCTTTGTTATTTATTCTTTATAAATGTAATTTTCATATTGACTATCTTTCCATTGTTATCAACTTAACGAAATACAGGGTTACTAATTTTATATATATATATTTTAATTTACAAATAACATTTGTAGGTATTCGGAATTATATTATTTTATCCAATCCGCATATCCTACTAATGTGTAGATCTTCACGGTAAGATTGTTTCTTCTGTTTTTGTTTACTATAATTTTATCACTGCTTTATATAGCTCAGTGATTCATGCAAATCTGAGAGTCCGTAATGTTGAATACAGAACATAGGTATATATGTTTTTTCTACAGTTGAAAGGGAATCTATTCATTTTAATCAAGTTTCCACTTTTAATATCAGCAGCTTATTTATCTCTGTTATGCTTGAAATTCTTCATTATGTTTCTATTCTATTTTTTCACCATTTGTTTGCTGACATCATCATCACATTTGGTTTCCTTTTTAGAAAATAGTCTGTATGTGTATTTGTGTGAGTGGTTATGTTTATATGTATGTGAATAGTAACACAGCTCAAAAACGAAAAAAAATCACAGAAAGTTCAAACATAATAATATCCCGTTTAAGTACTAGCATGGAATCCGGCAGTAAGTTATATGTCGAAATTCCTCAACAGGAAATACCACTTAACTAAATGTTTTTTTTTTTTTACCTTTTTGTGATTTTCTCAAAAATGGCTCAATTTTTTCCATAATAGATTCAATGGCTTCAAATTTCTTATTTTCTTTAAATATGGAATATCAACTGCACATACTAAAAGCTACAATTTTTATTTAAATATTTCTCTGAAAAATTCATTTTAAACGGTTTAAGAGGGGAAAAGGGTGGGGTTATGCTTTCTTATAAAGTGCTATTTCCATCAATTATACAATTCTAAATCATCTAAATAATATTACTTAGATTTAAATATCAGAGACATTTTCAGTGGTAGCCTGCTTCATTTTGTGGTCATCGACCGGTTTCGGGCGTTTGCCCATCTTCAGGATGCGTTTTGTCAGACAGTGTGATAACACAGACTTGCACAGAGCAAATTCAGTTTATACACTCAGTTTCACTAGCTTACCGAGCTTACTAGCGAGCCAAGTAAATAAAATATTTTTAATGAGATGAGAAAAACACGAATGTGTTAAAACTTATAATGCTCTTCTCCCAAAGGGAACATTTAATACCACTGCGTAAATCCTTCCCTTGCTAACAATTAACATTGCTAAAAATGCCTGAGTGTATAAACTGAATTTGCTTTGTGCAAATCTGCGTTATCATACTATCTGACAAAACGCATCCTGAAGATGGGCGGACGCATCCCGAAACCGGTCGATGACCACAAAATGAAGCAGGCTACCACGGAAAATGTCTCTGATGCTTTCTAGCTCTGCGGAACCAGCCACCACAACAAATAGATTTAAGTATATTACCAAAATTGCGACTTTGAAGAAAATCTATTGGCTATAATGTGTTTTTACTGAACAGTTTTTTCCAGTTTTCTCCATAAACTCACATTCTTTAAATTTGATATACTAACTCTGAATTCGGAGGGGGGGGGGCTATAGGTTTAGTTTAAAATTTTTTTCCGGGAAAGTCCATTTAAAGAAGTTTAGGGTGAGGAGGCAAGTTATGCTTTCCTCAAATGAGTTATTTTATTAAATTTAGATTTGCCCATTGATATGAAATTGAAGTTAAGAGAATTTGACAAAGTTACCATTGATAAATTTTCCTCAAACTTAGTAAATAGTAACTTAGCAGTACCAAAGCTTCCAGTCCTTCCTGTGAAAATATCTAATTTTTGAAGTTATTATACATATATAATATTCTCACACTTTCTTTGGTTCACTGGGGAATAATCTTGCACTTCTAGCCTGTTTATCCTTGGATGAGGACAACCAATTGTGGGGAGAGCGATATCCTACTTTCAGTCTCTTCTGTTTCTGCTTACTAGCTGGCCACGTAAATAAAATATTTTTAATCAGATGAGAGAAACACGGATGTGTTGCAACTTAGAATGCTCTCCTCCCAAAGGGAACATTTAATACCACTGCGTAAATCCTTCTCTTGCTAACAATTAACATTGCTACAAATGCCTAAACTGTCTACAGAAATGACAAATTAACATTGAACAAGGATAAATACAATTTTGAATATAAATAAATTATTTAGCCATTCTGAATCGGTTTGTTTACGAAACATTTTTATCTTAACTACGCTAATTATAATAAGATCAATTTAATAAACTTCTCGAAAAACTATACGATTGATTGTATGATGGATGCCAGAAATATAAAAATATATTTAATTTGAAATAATAAAAAATATCAAGAAAAATGTAACATTCTCTTGCAAAAGGACTATTCAGGTAGAAGACCACTATTGTCTTTTAGAGTTCATGAACTTGATAGCATTGTCTACCCCTTCTTCTCACAGAACGAACAATTAGAAGGCATTTTCCTTCAAGTTAGTTTGAACCAGAGTCCAACCAGAACACTTCAGGAAACACACTCTTAAACTCAGTGGCAGTGATAGAGATTTGAATTTATTCTAGATAAACATATTAAGATATAGTTGTGATATTGTAAAGTACTTAAATTTGCTTAGAGAATAATATATTTATTTTAAAAACAGTGGTGCTCTCTTAATTATTACTAACACTTCTCTCTTAAACATATATACTTACAAGCCCTTTTACTAAACCGCTCGTGCTACACCAACTATTACTACAAACATACAATAACATAACACACCAATAACATTTCAATTGCGATATCATTGTTGCCTCCAATTAAAGTAAGACTAATTTTTTAATTATATAAAATTCCTAAAAATTCCCTACCTGCTTCTTTACGTTTTGAATGGAAATGAAATTATTCGCATACTTAATTAATAGCCAATATTCTGCCAATTTACTTTTCTAATGATGATTTTTACAAGGGAACAAAAAAAAAAAAGATTGTTTGAAAAAGAAGAGTCTCGCACGGACAATCAAGCAGTTCTTCACATCGCTCTATGTTTGAAAGAGAATAATAGTTTTCAATGTGGTTGAATCTTATAAAATTTGTGAACTGTGTTAAAGTTATGATGATTTCCAGTGCTATGTGAAGATTTTTGAAACATTTACTTATTTTTCGTGGCCAATAATTAAGAAAACTAAAAGAACAACAGATGGGTAAATAAACTTTATAAGTGCACTCTAGTGTTAAAATATAGTAACATTAATTCCCCCCCCTTTACAAACCACACATACGCACGTGTACTCACTGTCTACATTTTAAAGTTCTCTTATTTTGTTGTACATAGTTCTATTGTTCAACTATAAACACAAATTATTAGAAAATTCTTTCGATCTTTTATTTTTATTTTATTATTATTTAGTTTTCTGTTTTGCGTTGAGAGACGAGAGAAATAGTTTAGAAATTGAAATTTTTGTCATTTTTCTTTTTTTTATATTGTTGACTTATTTCTTATTTTTTATTCTTTTTTGTGGTTTTAAATACAACTTTCTTTATCTCTAACATCAATTTTTAATATTGTATATATTCAATTTTTTTACTTTTAATTATTTTAGTAAAGATAGTTACCATCGATTTTAATCAAGTTGTTGTTTATTAAAACAACTTATATTACCCTTCGGCTAGCTTAGGCCATGGGTTTAAGCGAAATTGATATTATAGGACGGAATCAAGTACGCCCCCTCAGTAAATGGAAGGAAAAGATCTCCGGAGATGGCCAACCTATCTCCTAAAAGAGGTAAATTAAAAAAGCAAGCCAAGAAAACTGCTCTTGTCTCTTCTTCGCCATTAACTCGCCAGAGAAGTGTAAACCTGTCTCAGGCCTTAACTTCTCATCAACAACCAATAATTGAATTTCAACAACAACAACAGCCACAAAAACAACATCAACAACAGTCATAAAATATACAGTATGTGTTGGATTTCGCATCCCACAATAAATTCAGCGTATTGCCTGAGGTTAGCGATTCAACTACTACTGATCATAAGCTATATATGTGTATAAAATCAACAATTTCATGGGTTTCAATAACGACCTTAGCAATTTAATTGGAATTAACAATTATTCGTGTAAATCACGGATAGAAAACATTCTGTTATCAACTAATACAATAGACGCATATAGGACTATTGTCGGTTACTTAAATGATAAAAAAATTGAATATCAAACTTATTAGCTAAAAAAAGATAAGACATTCAGAGTGGTTCTTCGTCACCTACACCACACTGTACCTCCAGAAGAGATAAAAGAAGAACTGCAACGAAAAGGTTCCAACGTAAGAAATGATATGAATATTCATCATCCATACAAAAATATCCACTACCTCTATTTTACGTTGACTTAGAGCCGGATAATAACAACAAAAATGTATTGGACTTCACTAAACTTGTAAACACTTTGGAAGAACCCTATAGAACCAAAGAATTAACACAGTGCAAGAGATGCCAAAATATGGGCGCACATTGTGCCAAGATACCTATGTTAAATATGCAGGGCCTCATATGTGGGAGCAGTGCACCAAACCTCCAGACACACCTGGCTCTCTGCTCTGGCCCTCACTCTCCTAGCTTCCGTGGCTGTGAAGTTCATAAAAATTTACAAAGGTTTCGTCGTAAAAGAGAGATTGCTCGAGGTCAGTTATCAGCCTCAAACTCTCGTTCTTAGCCCTCTCAGCTAACTGCACAAAGTGATTTTCCTACACTCCCAGCGTCTTCAACAACAGATACGCCACAACAAACAAAACCACAGCAGCAACTACAATCAATGCAGCATTGCCCCAACCCGCCAGCCCCTACTGGGATCCAATATTCGAAGATCACGTGGTCTTATCCTTCTAATCCAGAGCCACTTACTTCAGTAATACAACCGGACATAACAGCTATTATAAACTCAATCTTTCTAAGATTTGAATCCCTCCTTACTCCTCTTATCAATCTACTAAACATGTTAATAAGCCAACTACTTCCTCGCTTCATTCCATGGTTTCTCTAACTCAACATTCTTTAACCATCCTTCTCTGGAATGCATAATTTGTACATCTATTTTAAAGCCTATCTGGGCGTATGGGATAAAACTATGGGGTTCAACCAAACGCTCAAATCTCCGACGACTCCAATTCCTACAATCCAGAATCCTCCGTAACATTGTAAACGCTCCTTTTTACGTCTCCAACCGAACCATACACACTCACCTTAATATACTATTAATTGCTGAAGTCGCCCAAAGCCGTTACAGAAAATTCCATATTAACCTACAGAATCACACAAATCCTTTAGTTCAACACCTGTCTTCCCGAACGCTTCCTAATAACCCTCCTAGACGTCTTAAAAGACAATGGCCTCGCGATCTCCTCTCATGTGAAGAGAGTCAATAGTTGTTGTGTAGTTTTGGAGTGTTACCATTAGGTAGCTTCTCCACTCATTTTGTATTTATGTTCATTGTATAATTGTTAGTTATAGCGCTATCGCGCTGATTGTAGCATGAATAAAGATTAAAAAAAAAAAAGTTTTTTAATTTTTCACAGAGTAGACATAACATTGCAATGGTTGTTGGATATGTTGATGGAGATGTAAAAGAAGACACAAATTCACTAGTTGTCCTTCACACATTTAAGAAATTCATGCAGAGAAAAGCGTATATAGAGAAAAGATTTGGCTATTGTGTGACGTTTCAAGAGCGATATAGGCCAGTTAGAGCTCTTGTTCGTTCTAATAACCAATTAGCCATTTTGGCTAGCTCAGTGAAGTTTCTCTAGTTTGTAAAAGGAGTTTGGCAAAGAGACAGCTATTTGCTTATTACAAACAGTTTTTTGAATAACACTTTGAGAGAAGATGTATCTAATGAGATTTCTCAAAAGTAATAAGCTCCTTGAATGCCTGACCGTTTTTTTTTTCTTGGATGCTTGTTTAGACTTCTTCAAGTGTTAGTTTAGCCCTTCAAGGTTGCTCTTGAACTTGCTAAAGTCTTGACATTGCCAGTTTTGTCCTTGCTCTTGAGGAACTAGAGACGGCTTCTAGGAGGAAGTTTGACTCTCAAAAATAAGTGGCTCATGCAGTGCAGAGGGCGTAATGATGGATTGTTGAAGCTTGCGTACCGTGAATGAGCGAGCTACGCGATTGGCATCAGCAACTTAGATTTGACATCTGATGGCCAATTATCACAACAAAGTTTGCCCATTCTATTTAGATCAAGGAATTAGGAGGGCACATTTTTTTCCCAAACTTTGTATATCATAAATTTGGAAATTCTTTTTACTTTTTCTTTCTACTTACTTTTATAAGAAAAAGTATTTCGATTGAGTCAAATTTTCGAAAATATGTTTTTTCACCGGAAATAGATGTTTTGATGCCCCCTAATTACGGGAAAAAGATTTTTCGTGAATATATAATTCGTGATTCTTCATGTGGGTATATAAACTATCTCAAAACTTACCGAAAACTCAAACTTAATGTACAGTTTAGGTATCACTAGAATGGTACGGCAAGGTGGTAGTACTACCGCATTTAACCCGAAGGTTTCCGTCAAAATCTACCAAAGAGAAATGAGACTTTACTGAAAGCTGTTTTCAGTTTTCCGCGATTTTTTTCAAAATGATTCCAACAATTTGCTTTAACTTCTAATGTATCTACACAAACAGTGCCCATCAGGAAAAATGACTTTTTGAGAAATCTGCGTAGTGATAATAGATTTCAATGTTATCCGGTTTTGATGAAAGTTGTATCATCTGGAAAACTCTTCATTTTCAATTATTATTCTTTAAGTTTTATAAAGTATTATAAGTTTATTAAAATATTTAGTGCAAATTCAATAATATATATTGCGTATTATTACTACAAAAATATTATTATTAACTAAACTATTGACAATAACAATTCATACTAACAATATCAGTTTACAACACTCACCATTACTAACGTATACGATAAGCCATTTCTCTCCTAAATTGTTTCTCATTATCAAAATGCGAGCTACTTGTCAAACATGTCAGTTAAAACGTGTTAATTACTCTTGATTGGACCTGTCTGGTGTCGCTGACAACAACTGTCAGACTGTTTCCATGTATATCGTACTATTATTGTGTACATAACAATCTACAATAACTTAGTGTCGGTAGAATTGGAATTGTTCAGCATTGTATTGTAGTTATCTGCGAACAAAATATTTATGCGCAGTTTTTTTGTCTTTTATTTTTATAATTAAACTCAAATAAGAAGTATTAGAGGATAGAAACAGAAGGGGTACAACTTTTCAGATAATATATGAGCTATAGTTTGGATGTAGTAAAAAAAAAAAAAAAATCTGGTGTGAAACACTCATTCAACTTCCTCTTACTTCAGTTCTCCAAATTATAATTGACAAATTTTATAGTTTGTGTACTAAATTTAATGAAATTCGTCGAAAACTGAAAAACTGTTCAGTAAAAGCGCACTTCCGGTTTACTAATTTCCTTGAAACTCGTAATTTTGGCCATCTGTTTATTTCTAATTAAGTTTATTAGGATGATAGAATTGTATAATCAACTGTGATAGCACTTTAGGGAAAAACATAATCCCACCCCTCCACTAAAAGTGCCCTTAAATGAACTTTTCCAGAGAAATATTATAAACAAAAGTTGTAGCTTGTTGTGTGTGTAGTTGGTACAAGAAGTTTGAAGGAAATCGTCGAAGCCATTTTTGAGAAAAACGCAAAAAAGTAAAAAAAAAAAAACTAGTAAAATGGTACTCCCGGTTGAGGAATTTTGACAGGTAACGTATAGTCAGATCCCATGGTGATACCTAAACGGAATATCAAGTTTCAACTTTCTGCGATTTTTCATTTTTGAGCTATGCTGTTCACATACATAAACACACACACACACCATTTCCTAAAAACCACTTTTTTTGACTCAGGGGACCTCAAAACGGATATTTCCGGTAAAAACTCGATATCGAAAATTTTACACGATTACAATACTTCCTCTTACTAGTTGAAGTTTGTATTCAGTCGTCATAATTATTACAGGTGTTGAAGGAACGTGGTTTTTAGTACCCATAGCAAGTAATAATTGAAATGATTACATTATAGTCCAGAAGATAGTGCCAATATCATCTTACAAACATATATTACGATAGTGAAAACAAGAGTATCTTATACATTTCAAATTTAATTTCCAAATTCTTCCGGGACCCCCTGAAACTGTTCCGCAATCATTTAACCCGGAAATGCAATTTTCAGAAAGGATTTTTCAGTCTTCGGCGATTTTTTTTTTTTTGGAAAACGACATTAAAGATTTTCTTTTATTTGAAAAAGAGAGTTCCTTTTCTTCTTTTATTTGAAATATTTTTTTTTTTTGGATAAACTGAAATTGAAATTCTGGAAAACTGAGACCTAGGCGTCCCTCTGCAGGGCTTATCAATACAATTGCAGTTCCTTCCAACACCTGATTGGAGTTAAAATCAATACACATTTAACGAAAATTCCTTACTTTTAGGGAAATTTGTCGATAGAACTGCGAGGACCATCAGTAAAGAAAGTCGGATGGATATTTCGTGCCAAAGATTTTATGCTTGTCCAGATTGGTTTTTCTTCGCTTTCACTGATGAACAATTATTCGCTTTTCTATTCTTTCAAAAAAAAAAACGATAAAATACCGATTTTGAGTGTGAATAATGCTCTATATTAAATTAATATCAACCTTTCTATGTCAAATAGTTCTATGTCGCTCTTTTCGTACTCACTCCTATGCAATTCTCAAGAGATTCAAGACGTTGCCCCCACTTCTTCCTGTAGTTAATCCGCTGTAGGAATTGCTGGAAAACTATTTAAAGATTTCAAACTTTTGATATAACATATTAGCCTACATATTTGAAAGCATGTTTATTCCGTAAAGCCGTAAAATATTCAATGAAAATAAGAATAAAAACAAAAACAAAAATAGATATTTATATTCCATCTTGTTGTCGAAACTTCCTTAATATTATTTTTTTCTCTGATGCTTATTTTTGTTGGGTTTTCTAGGGCTAGAATAATGAATGAAGAATGCCTAGAAATACATCAATTATGCTATTAATATCAATTAGTCTGTTTTAGTTAATAAGTATGAAAGTTCACTAGTTATAATATATATCGTACTGAAGGTGGGATTAGTTAGTTAGTTATATTATTAGTTAGTTAGTTACAAATGCCTTTTATTTTACAATCCTGACCCGGAAAATCCAACAAAAATAAGAATAAAAAATATATAAATAAAATACTTTTTTCACCTCTCCATTAAAGTAGCTAGTTTTGTAGATGTCTATATAAAAATCTTCGTAAAAGTGCAGCTGTGCTACCCTTAGATTTTCCCTTCCTAGGAGCCTCTGCAGCTCACTGTCCGGTGATGGGCAGTGTTATATCTGCAGCAAGAGAACACTGTCCAGAGGCCGGCAGTGCACTGAGAAGGCTCCGGGCGCCAATGACCATAGACGTTGACGCGTCTTAAATTAAAAAAAAAATAATTTCTGGGAACGGAATAGTACATCAGGAAGAGATTAGGAAAAGCTAACATTTCAATTTTAGTTTTGTATGGAAGCTAAGTGAGAAATTAAGCTGACTTTGCAAAAGTCGCACCAGAGGGGGGGGGGCTAGCCACTTCTTCAGGGATCCATGGCATCCCCGCGGATGACTAATAACAAGAACAACATTTACACTGACACCAAGAAACCCTCACACATAACACATGGGACCAGCCGTTGATGTGTGCAGCTATTTGAGTTTAGCATGCCATAGGCTCTGCTCTAAGACACAATCAGTCACAGAACACTACATTCTATGTATAACTCAGGGGAGCCATATTTGTTCTTTAAAGGCACAGATATGGTTTTATAGTCAATTCACTTCTACTGTTTGACTAATGTTAGGGGCAAGACATTCTTTTTCCACATCTTTAATCGGGCCAGAAAATTATTCCCTCTTTTGATTGAAAGTTACCAGTAATTTTGCTAATTTTCAAACAAAACGTGGCAATCGGGAAATGGCAATTACAAAATTGTATCAAGAAGGGACACTCGTAGAAAAAATTATGAGAACTATAGAATATCAAATGCACCAAGGATTGATATGGGGCAGGAGTGAAGAAGAGAAACTGTATGGAAGAGATTTAAGGAAGATAACAAAAGAAAAAAAGGATGTTCTACAAGAAAATAAGAAAATTCAGAAGAAATCGGCTCTACTTTTTGTTTTTTATAATTTATTAAGTGTAATGATAACAACAATGATAAATAAACTGAGAATAGTTTATAGATTATGAGATAATATAGTTTCATGTAGTTGTAAGCATGAATAATTTATGATACAAGTTTATTGATGTTGTTTTAAGATAAGATAATCAAGATATAGTGTGCAATTGCAATTTTAATAACTGAACGATACATTTGTCCATTTGCATATTTCTAAATTAGAGTGATGTTCATTATATTTTATTTGTTTAAAAGATTAATTTAAAGTTTAACAAGTTTGTTTAATGTAAATTCTGTTGTAATTTATCGAACAACACTTTTCTTGTTGAGAACATATCCATTTAATATTCATTAGACAGAATTTTTCACAACATGTGTATAATTAATACAGGGATTACACATGTAATCTTTCCAAGAAGTCCATAATCACACAGACAACGCTATGTTTTCAGGCTAAAGTTCTAGTTCAAGTATAATACGGTCGCGGTGATTCTAATGTTTTGCATGTCAATATTTTGGAAGCCTGAAATACCAAAATAGTACAGTATCGCAGAAACAATTGTGGCCAATAATATGTGTTCCATGAATCTATTACAAGCTGAGCATTTTGGTTGAGAGATTAATTATTTACATTTTCTAACATTTGAAAAAAGGATATTTTATGAATGTAACAGCAACCAAAGAGAGTAAAGAGAAGACAACCCAAGAGAGTAGAGAGAAGAGAAACGAACCAACCACTCTCTCGGACTGGAGTGGAAAAACATATATATATAGAGCGACGGACAGTCCAGGGATGTAGAGTTCAATACAGTTCATACTACTGAGTTCACATAGTCAATCACTACGTGTCATTACCCACTTTTCCCCTCTACCATACAGTATCATTACAAGTTCAAAGTCCAGGCAGACAGGGTCGCTCATTATTATTATACATAGTTAACCAGTGCTAACCCAGTCTTCTTATTTCATCAACCAGACCCAAATTCTCTCCACCTAACTCATCCGTTGTATGAATCATATTTTATTTGGGGGGGGGGGATAATTTCCAGTTTACCAAAGTTATTATTAACATCTTTATTTCTACATAGTAATTAGATTGAAAAATAATAATCATACAAATAATATCAACTAAACAACTAAATACTAAGGATTTATAAATTCTTCCCTAGAAGAGCTAACATTTATAGTTTAATTCATCAAAGAGATCAAATTATGTCAATTGAATAAATTGAACATTTCTTGGGCAGATATATTTCTGTTCTGAAGCTAACCTGGTCGGATATCACCTAGGCTCGCGCATTCAACTAAAACATAAAACAGTGTCTGTGTTTCCTCAATTTTTAAAAGGGGACAAAAATTAGTTTTTATTGAATCTTACTATCTTTTCTAACTAATCTTCCCAATTCAAATTATATCTGATAAGAACATTTCACACACTATATATATATATATATATATAATTATTTGAATATAAATAAAATGTATGTTTTCTGTAATATGCAGAAAGCAGATATATTTACTTCTAATGTAAACTATCTCTAAAATATTTCAATTTATAGGTGTTTCGCCATTCTTTACTTCACCCAAAGTCAATTATTTTTTTATATTTAATAAACTTTTTATTGTATCAGCAATTTTTACTTATTTCAACAACTAGACTGTATCATTTTACTTACAACGATACTCAGAGCTAATTTTTTAGTAAGACGAACATTTGACAACAATAACTTATAAATATAATTGTGATCCAAGTATAACAAAGAGGATGATATTAAATTGGTTTCTTAAAAAGAAAAAAAGAGAACAGCGTATAGATAGGTAATCTAATTGTTTAGTAATAAATTTTAATGAAGGCCGGCAGTGAACTGAGAAGACTCCGGGCACCAATGACCATAGATGTTGACGGGCCTTAAATAAAAAAAAAACAAAATAAAAATCTGATGAGAAACACTGCTGATGGTTTGTATATCAAATTTGATGAAAATCTTTGGATTTCGTCAAAAACTGAAAATAATGTTCATTCAAAGCGCACTTGTGGTTTACTAATTTTCTTGAAACCCGGAATTTTGGCCATATATGGCAGAATTGTGTAATAACTATGATAGCACTTTAGAGAAAAACATAACCCCACCTCTTCTTTAAAAGTGCCCTTAAATGAATTTTTCTCAGAGAAATATTTCAAATAAAAGTTGTACATCTTTGTATATGTAGTTTATATATGAAGTTTCAAGAAAATCGTCGGAGCTATTTTTGAGAAAATCGCAAGAAAGTTAAAAAAAATTAAGTAAAGTACTACTTCCGGTTGAGGAATTTTGACTGCCGACCTACTATCGAATCCCTTCCGTTTAGGTGATACCTAAACTTTCTAAGATTTTTCGATTTTGAGCTATGCTGTTCACATGCATTTACACACACACACACACACACACACACACAGAGGCCATTTTCTAAAAATCACTTTTTTGGACTCAGGGAATCTCAAAACGGATATTTCCGGTGAAAACTATATATCGAAATTTTGACATGTTTACAATACTTCCTCTTACTAGGAATAGGACAAAGTAAAAATTAAAAGATTAGACGCTTCCCAAATAGGCGATTCAAAATACTAAATATATATATATATATACTTTTTTATGGAGGGGGAAAATGCCTCTGCACGAATGTGGGACTCGCACTCACTAAAAACCCCCTCCTCCCTCGCAGGCATCCGCCTACCCCGGAACTGCTAAGGAATTACTTCGGGTGGTGCCCAGTAATACGTCCTAACGGGCCAACATAGAGACTACTTTACTATAAATTTGGATGAGACAAAATTATCACAATATTCTAACAGCTGTATTTTAACAACTGAACTTTAAATTGTGATTGTCATCATTTACTAAACCCAAGAAGTCGAATGAATTTTCAAAACCCGTTAAAAATTTTGTCTTCAACATCTTTGATTTGATTTATTATTATTATTGATTTATTGAGGAGCCCACAAAACCTTCCGAAAAGCCTCCCTGTCCCCTTATAGATGTCACAAGAAACAATAATAACCATCCGAGTCTAAAACAAATATCCAGACCCAGGTAAGATCCATATCCCATCTAAGATTCACAACAGTCCGAACATACAGTAGGACAGCAGCAAAAGGAAATATCCTAATCTCTTCCACAGACATTCAGTTCCGACTATAAACCAGCTGATCATAACCCCAACAGTCTGTCATAAGATGGAATGATGTTTCTTCCTCTTTTTCATAAACTCTACGAAAGTGAGACTGCATGAGCCGCATAGGCCGTAAAGGTGTCACATTACAGTACAGGATCAGTAAGGGATCCAAGAAGATGCCTGGGAAGGTCTAAATTCACAAAAACCTGTCCCCGTTGGCCCTGTCTGCACTCTCAAATGCCAACAGTCACTGAGTTTATCCTTAGGGATGAAGGTCTGGAAGCTCGAAAGGCATATGTCCAAAAATTTACCCATAGCATGCTCTGGACCAATGAAGAACAGAGAGGCGTCTAATTTGGCCAACCTATCCTCCGATCACGAAAAAATGGAAAAATCTGATATAAAAGAAGATTTTGAATGAAATATTTAGATTAAACAGATAATTTTTCAATAAATTATAATTCTCTCTTTTTTCCTCTCATTTATTTTTATTTACAATTAAGTTACTTTAAGTCGAAAAAAATTAATGAATTTCTTTCTAATCCTTCAGCTAATTGTAAATAACATTTAAGAACTGCAAATAGTATGTCATTTTTGGTATTAGAAATACAAATAAGTCACTTTTTCAATCGTGAACTTAAAACAAGCAAATTTTGTGCGTTATATTTCGATAAAATGCTTTTTTAATGATCTTAATTTACCCACTTAATTTCATTAATAGTGCAAAATATATAAAATTAAAATTTTATTATGGAGTAATCAACTAGGTAATTAGAAGGCAGAAACATAGTTGATGAAAATAATTTAAAATAATTGTTCAATTTTCTAGTAGATTAACTCAATTTGTTTTGCTAGAAGTAAGTAACTTAATTAGATCAACAAAATACATAGATACCTACATAATGGTGCATTAAAACTAAAATTTTTGGAATCTACCATTCTTTTATATTACAATGTTTCCGTAATTACAATTTTATGCTTGTTGTTACGGTTGGTTACAAGATGAAGCATTTCCAATTCTCGCAGAATTTAAATTCTGAAGTGAATTTTCACTGAAATACATGTTTCGGTATCCACTGAGTTCTTATTTTCTTTGACATATTCTATTGTTTAGATATGGGTGGATAATTTGAACATGATCGGGAGGACTATAACATAGTTAATATACTGTCAATACTGTAATACTGTCAATTTTTCCGGGTATGGTTTAGTTAAATTTAGATTTTTTTTAATGTTAAAATTAAATATATTAGTAAATAAACGGGCATGCAATTATTTTAAGATTAATTATTTAAAAACTAATTAAGCGATTTTTAGATTAAAACACATTTAGCAATAAAAATGCAAAGTAACTTCTTAAAAATGAACATATAAATTATATAGAGCGGATTGTATAATTCCCTCATGAAAAGGCACTGATACTCTGCTACAAAGGTTCAATTTGTCAAAAAGAACTAAGTCGATCAATTTTCGATAAGTTTTGAGTGCCCGGCTTTTATGAGAATCTTGGATAAGTCCACCAAATCTTGGATAAATTTGTCTCAATCCCTTGCGTTGGCTTCGAACTTGCTGTTGTGTGTCTTCGGGCACATGGGCAGCATCACAGCATTCATTCCTTTGTATGGGTTCAGTGGGTTGTCGGAAATCTAAGATGCTCATTGGGAGTTCCAAGGAAGCTGTTAGTGAGATATTTCTATATCACGGACCTCTCTCAGCCTTCCTTTTGCAGATAGAGGAAGAAACACCCATCCATCTTATGACAGATTGCTTGGGTTGTGAGGAAATTAAGATCGGGCCTTTGGTCGGAACAGAATGTGTGTGTAGAAGAACTATTGCCCTTTAAGGTTATGGTCCGATTTGTTCGGACTGCTGCAAATATTAGGTGAGTTAGATTTGGGTCTGGGTTCTGATCTAGAATCGGTATGTTATTGTTATTCTTTTGGATAGGATATGGGCCCAATGGGGTTTTGGATAGCGTCCGTCCCCACTGACAAATAATAATAATAATTCATTTTCTAATTTCACTATTGCCATCTCTCTCACAAGCATACAGTGCACACTATTCTGCATGTCCTACACTACTGGTGGAATAGTTAAATCAAACTCTGAAGATGTTGAATATGTTGATGGTTCCGCAATACTGGATAATATCTGGTATTTTATCTGCCACAGCATACAATCTATAGTTTTCCTGACCGGTTTCGTATTTTCATCCATCGTCAGAGCAAATTCACCAAGTTCGTGTAGAAAGTTCACTTTAATTTAATGTTTCTGTTACACTCACACTTGTTGGTTGTATATATGTGGGGAGGTTATAAGGTTATGTTACTATGTGTGTGTGTGTGTTTAATGACAAGGTAAAATTTTTATTAATTATAATTAGACATTAGAACGTAGTGTACGTTCTACAGCATGTTTTGAGGAATATTTTACAACTAAATTGTAATAGTGTTCTTAAGTATGCTCAGTGCTTTATCAAATCATTTTTATTAGGGGGGATAAGTACTAATAAGAGTAGATAAAGTTTGACGAAAGTCAATGCAAAGTTTATGGACAGTTAAAAGCTTGTAGAAGTAATAAATAAATGTGAAATACAAGCAGGATTAATACAAGAAAATATGGAAGTAAATTGATTTGTAAAAAGGTTGGCAGTGTAGTGGAAGAACGAAATAGAAAAATCATAATTATTGGTGATTTTCATGAACCTTTAAACAGCCTTCAACGTTCAAAATATTTTTATTATAAGTTTCAAACTATTACATTAAAATTGTACACCCAACGTTTCGACACCTTCAGGTGTCATCTTCGGGGGTTTTATTCAAAAAACCCCCGAAGATGACACGTGAAGGTGTCGAAACGTTGGGTGTACAATTTTAATGTAATAGTTTGAAACTTATAATAAAAATATTTTGAACGTTGAAGGCTGTTTAAAGGTTCATGAAAATCACCAATAATTAAAAATTCAAATACAGCCTAAACAAAATCAAGGAGCTTAAAAGAAAAATCATAGTTTTTAAAAATAATATAGAATATTTTATAGTATCAGAAATCTAATTTTGTTAATATTTTATAATTATCTTAGTGCTGTGAATTTAACTTCAAAAAGAGTGTATTTTAGTGTCAGGTACTGTAAATTGGGGTCATGGCAAATAGAAAAACAAAGGCACAAAATCCCGTTAGGTTAATTCTTTTGTACAGGAAAATTCCCCCGCTAGAGAGAGAGCAATTCCAAAGAATAGAGTCTGCCATCAGCCTTCAAAGGGTACAGAGTCTGAACTCAGCCTTCAAACAACAATCTGTATTCAGTCTTCAAAGCCAGAACACTTCAGGAATCGTTCTCTAAGAATCAGTGGCAGTTTCACAATATATTAAATAAGTTTATAATATCAAATAACTTGTTATTATTATTTTAACAGAATATATTTATTGTTAACAGTGGTGATTTCTTAATTATTCTTAATACGTCTATCTTTTCCTCAATCATACTTACAAGCCCTAATACGAAACCGCTCGTGCTACACAACCAACTACACAATCATCACACCATTACATTACAGCAGCAAACTCAAATTGTAGATGATATTAAAATAAATAAAAGAGGAAATCAAATGATATTCCTTTTTATTTATCATGCGTATTTTGCAAATGATAATAATTTATGTTTATATTACATTAAGAAACTCTGAAATGTATGGAGATTTATAAAAATCCAAAAATCCAAAACTCTGAAGATGTATGAAGATCTAAAAAAAAAAATCGATCAAAATTAAAGATAAGAATTAAGCTATTAAGATACAACCTTAGATATATTGTCCAGTTTAGCGCACCTAACTGCAAATAATAATTCACTGATAATATATCTGGGAGATTTTTCTTTTGACACAAATTTTATTTACATCATATTGATATTTTAAATAAAACTTAGGTCCGAAATAAGATTTATGAATTCTATAAAATCATTGTTTATTACATAATCATCCATAAAAATGATTTAATGATAAATTTGGCCCCCAGATTGTATAAAAAATTTTTTTCATTAAAATATTCACTTTAAAATAAAATATTCTAATATACTTTCTAGGAGAGATGGATCTTCTGTATACAATTTTTTTAATATAACAAAATTTACAAAATAATGTAGATAATTAACTTGTAAAAAAGTTGCTTTAATAGGGCCAGATTTTATTAATAACAATATTTTTATATATGTACAAGTTATTGTGGTAAACAAACTAATTACCTTAAACATAATGGGAAAAGTTTTCTTTAAAACACAATAGACAATTTCAGAACATTTTAAGTAAAAATAACAATATCAGCCTCCCACTCCCCCCCCCAGCATTCTACAATGCTTTTCACCATTTTCTTCTTCAACATGAATGGAGCTTGGGGCTTCTTTAAAAAAAAAAAAAAACCAGTTTTAAGTTTTGTGTTAGCTAGTGCTTCCTGTATTACTTTCCTTCCAAACGATATACTTCTCTCCTTCCAGCTTCCCTACTCCCTTGATATTCTAATTATGCAAACGAGTGCACTTGTTTTTCAATTGTGCATCAGGTGGTAGGTACTATTACTATCGGTGAGATGTAGCCTCTGGTTAAGATGCAAAGGAGAGGACGATTTTTAAGCAGATAGAAACAACTTTCGCATTTAATTAATCCTAAGGTTCTTGGCGGCTATTCTAAAAGTAACTAAAAAGAAAAAAGTGGAAGTGGTTGGTGGGAAAGTCTGAACACAAGGAGAAAGTGAAATAAAAGATAAGAATAATACTTCTATAAGAAGTTGGAAACAATTTTATCTGACAATGAGATTCATTGTTTTTTTTTTATAATACCTACTAGTTCCACTATTATCTTTATATATTACTGTGAAAGTTATAATTAATTAATTCATTTATTATTATGTAATTTCTTATTAATTTATTGTTAATACTAAAAGCAAATACTTAAATTCAAACATTAAAAAAAAACAAAAAAAAAAATTTGGGTATGAATTTAAGTGACTTCAACATCTTTATATTGGAGTACATCCAGAAACTCCCTAATATCTCTCCTTACTGGGAAAAATATTTCAAACAAAATTGACACACACACTTCAAATTCTAAAGAAAAAAAAACTTTGCCAGATTCAGGGGGGGGACCTCAAAACGTGTATTTCCGTTTAGAACTCATGAAAATTTACATATTATAAATACACGAGGGTATACATCCTCTTTCAAGTGGTAATAAGTAATGGTTGTGGTGGTTGGTTCCGCAGAGCTGGGAAGTCCCAGAGATATTTTCCGTGATACCATGGTTCTTTTGGTGGTTGTAATAGGATCCGAAGAAAGGGATCCAAAGCAGAGAGAGAGAGAGAGGATCACTCCCTAGTTTAGGCCAGACTGGAGTGGGAGAAACTGTTTAAATACAGCTGTGTTAGGGAGTCTACCGACATTCGTGTCGTAGAGTTCATACAACAGTCACAACGCGTCATCAACCTTTCCCTTTACCTCTCACTACAATTTTATATATTTTAGTGTAAAGTCCAGGCAGTTTGTGCTACTTTTCTATTAGAAAGTGTTCTGCTTTACTTCTAGTTTATTTATCTATCCTACCGAACTTCTCTCGCTCTTAAACCTATTATAGTGGTCCATCGACTGGTTTCGAGCGTTCGCCCATTATCCAGGATGTTTTTTGTCAAAACAGTGTGATAACACTGCTTTACATAGGCATACTTTATTTTAGTGTACAACATTGCTCTACGTTTTATTTAGATATAATGGGGATCCGAATCATTAAAGATTCATAGTATCCGAAAAACGAAGTAGCAGAAATTAAATGAATCATACATTAGTTACTCATCACCTAGGCCAGACTAGGGAGGGAGAGTTTGCGTCATATATATGGAGCGGCAGCAGAACAGTTTTTACAACAGTACAGCCAGTTAACAATTTGTCTGCTTACTTTCTAATTATTCAACCAGCCTGTCTCTTTATATTTCTCTCATTACCTTATACTCTAATAGTGTAAACCCCCTTGTCGTTTGTTTTTCTGTTTTATTATACAGTGCTCAGCATTTTATCTGGTGTGTTTCTATCTTACTTACACCTTGGCACTACAACCAACCCATTACTGGGTCCTGGCCTGCTCAAGAATCCTACGCCATGATTTTCTAACCTTAGCCGCGATCCACCAGTTCCGGACGTTCAGCTGCCTTGCCTCATTCACGACCTGATCCAGCCATATTCTTTTCGGCCTACCAACCTTTCTTTTCCGTCCCGGTTCACTGAACAGCACTCTTCTGGCGATGGCAGTTTCTTTCATCCTAACAAAGTGGCCGGCCCATCGCAGTCTTGCCAAGTGGATATATTTAACAACATCCACTTCCGAATACAACCTTGCCAATTTCTCGTTGTGATGTATCCTCTATTGCTTATTTTCCTTGACTGGACTAAATATCTTTCTTAAAATCTTTCTTTCAAAGATGAGTAGCTTTTACTCTGTCGCTTTGGTCATGGTCCATGCTTTAGCTCCAGGGGTTTGTTTCTATCTCATTTCTAAATTTATTCTCTCTCCTTCTCATATCTATAATATAGGTAACATATCTCTATGTTTTATGCGAACAAAATGTCCTAATCTTTTATTTAGGAACACAGAGATGTTCCTTGTGGGTGGTGTGTGTGTGTGTGTGTGTGTCTGTGGTACCCTATGCTTTATGACACAACTTATCCCTACTATTATGTGAGCAATGTCCACGATAGCTCATCATGAGAAATTTTCCAGTTTTCATTACAAGAAAAACAGATTAATTGAAATAAGACAGGTAGTTTCCTCTCATCTTAGAAAGTAAACATTTTATTCTAGTTAACAATCCAGTCCCATGAGTAGACCAGCAAAGGTTAATGATGCGTATGGTTTTGCCACCTAAAGCTGGAGGGGACATCTCATTTTCTACCAAAAGTTAATTAGAATAAGATAATAAGATATGATAGTATAGATAGCAATTATTTTTATTCAATAGAATATATATGTATACAGTGTGACCAATCTTGAATCGTGGCATCTTTTCATTACTATACATTAAATATATGAGCTTGTTTTATATAAGAACATCCTTATTATTATTTTTATACTTTTATTATAATATATAGACAACACAATCTTCTGACAGTATAGAAAAATCATCACTGTCTTAAGTAGATGTTCATTTTTGTTCTATAAACTTCCCCTTTAAATAAATATTGTTAAGGAATCCTTTTGTTATAGTTTGTCATTTTATTTCATAGCCATTCTTGTCTGTAACAATGAATTTTAATTTAAAAATGGAATAAGAGTCTGAGAAAATGAATTTTTTTATTTATTTTAAATATACATTTATTTCTCTATGCAGTCTCCGTTTAGTTGTCTAACGTTTCTCTAATAACTGGATTCCGTCCCTGAAGTGCAATTCTGGAACGATTTCAAAATATCCATTTCCCGCTGCTATTACCACTTCATTTGACCCAAAAATTTTCTAGCCCCAAATTTCTCAAGTTTGGAAATTGATGAAATTCAGAGGGAGCCAATAGGGCGAATAGGGAGGATGCTCAACAAATATAAATGTTCCTTTACCTTTCTTTCATTCGTCTTTCCATTTGTTTACGGGGGCGGAGGCTCTGAGGATGGCCTAAAGACTGACCAGCATTTATAATCTGCAACTGTACTATAAATAAGAGGGGCAAGAAAGATAATCCTACAATTACATATGGGAGCAAATTTGATGAACCAAATTAATCTCTTGGATGAAACTAATTACACGGTGACAGATTAGCAAAGGAAGGTGCCATTCTATCCATTGGTGCTGAGCCTTTCTGGGGCATCTCATTCAAAACACTTCCTGTAAGGCCATTGAAAAATAGCTGGCCGGAAACATTTTATTGGAAAGATATTGTGGGGCAAGATTTCTTTTTTAGAACTCTTCAAAGACTCGCACAACCTCTTCGAAATCATAGGTAAAGCTAGGGAGAATGCCCTGTTAGGGCACTGCATTTTTAGGAAGCGCCTACATAGTATGAGACCACTCTACAGCGGATTCACTTTACAGAAATGGAAACACTATTTCACCTTCTTGGAGAATGTGGGCACTTTGCTCGCCAATGATTCCAAAAATTTGGCGTATGGAATTCTCTCGTTTTTTAATGAGAAAGAGCTGATGTGACCTTAAGATGGTAAAATGGGCCCATTGCGGCCCAATTGCAGAAAGGGAGGCCCCGATTTCTAGATTACATAGTGCATCTAAAGTATTAAAACGTGGGTCAGATAAAAAAAGATATATAGATTTTATTCTGACCTATTCTCCAATTCGTTTACAGCAGATAATTGCAAATAGAAAGTCACACAAGCAAGGGAGCCACAATAGATCATAAAGAAGGTACACTGGATATGGCTTTGAAGTCACTCCCCTTTATAACAGTTTCACATGAGGCCTATAGCCTGAGACCACGTGTAAATGGTGTTATTGAGCCGGTCGCACCAGTATATCCGTATCGGTTGTTAAAGCTATATATATTAGTAATTTTTTTTTTTTACAATGATTATATAAATTTATTGTTAATATTTAATTAATTTATAATTTTAATGTTTCTAAAATAAAAACATATTAAAAAATTTTCCACGCGAAACTCTCCAGAAATCTTTGACACAGTTCTGTATGTTAAATCACCGGTGAGGGAAGTGCATCATTTAACAAGTAATAACAGTAATAGTCCTGATTACACCTTAAATCAATTAAAGTTAATTTGGAAACATTCAGGTAGGTTTAGAATACTATAATTGTAATGTGAGATGTAAACAACTATAAATAAAAAAATAACAAAATTATATCAAAAGTGTTTTTTTTTTTTAATTTCTCTAACTGCTGCTAGTAAGCGGAAGTATTGCGAACTGGTCAAATTTTCGAAAATGACTTTTCACAGGAAATACATGTGTTGCGGTTCACTAAGTAAGAAAGAAATGCTTTCAGCGAATGGTCTGTATGTGTTTGTGTGTATGTGTCTGTCTGTCTGGTCTGATATGTGAACTAAACATTTCAAAAACAAAAACATCTCAAGAAGCTTGGACTTTATATTCCGTTTAGATACTACTAGCGCTTGTAAAATTAAGGTTTTGGTCAAAATTCATTTACCGGAAATGCGTCTTTACAAGATGGTTATTTAAAGTATTTTTTTTGGCTATTTTGTCGAAAATCGGTCAATGATTATAATGGGGTTGTTGGAGGAGAGAAATTAGGTTTGATTAAATGAACGAGATATGTTGATACTAATATAATGTAGCTAAGTTTACACTAACTGCACTGGACTTTATAATGAAAATGATAGAAAGAATGGTGATAGAATGAATGGTGAGAGTAGAGATATGACTTGATGCGGCAACTGGTGTACAGTTGTATGGTTGTATATGATAGATCCCTTTAAATAGATTCCCACTGGCTTATATACACAGGTTCTCCCACTCTAGCCTGCCTAAGTCAGAGAGTAGTCTCTGTTAACCAGAGAGGGTTATATTTTTCCTGTTAGATATATTTTTTGGGAGTTCTGAGGGAATAGGAAACATTATGTTTAAGTACCACATCAATACGTTGAATGGTTCTACCATTCAACAATATATATACAAGATAATACTTTAGAGGCATTGTTAAAATTCCAAATTTTGAAAAATTCTGTATGACTTTTATAATAAGCTTTTGAGTTTTTTTTTTTAATTTTCTTGAAAACGGCTGCAACCGTTTTTTTTTTAATTTAAACTTAGTAAGGTTAACCGTATCACGTTTCAGTTTTATTTGCAACATTTTTTTACGAAAAAAAGTGATTTTGGTTGGTACTGAATAATCTGTGACGTAATATTAAAAAACATTTGAATTTGGGCAATCTATTGGCACTGTTTTACCTGGATTATAGTGTAAACATATTCATTTCCTACCTGCTAGTTGTGCTAAACAACTTGTATTCCCACCAATGCAATATGATAGAGCAATAGAATAAAAATTTCTAATTTAAATAGTAGATATCAATTTTTACAATTGCATTAATTACGTAAGAAAAAGTAGAGGGGAGTGATGAGACATCAGGTTTTTTTTCTGAACAATTAAGAATACTCTTGGATTTATATAGCAAACAGTCACATCATCAATTATTGGTTATTGATAATATATATTTTGTGTAGGTGGTTAAGCGTATGTAATGGATGCCAGAAATATAAAAATATATTAATTTCAAATAATCAAAATTATGAAGAAAATGTGACATTCCCTTGGCAAAAAGGGTAACCCAGGTAGAAGACCACCAATGTCTTTTAGAGTTCATGAACCTTGTTAGCATTGTCTACCCCTTCTTCTCACAGGGGAGGATTCGAACGAACAATTAGAAGACATTCCTTCAAGACAGTTTGTTGTAGACACCGAAGCCGAACACTTCAGGAATCGCTAACTTAGAATCAGTGCAGTTCCACAATATATTAATAAGTTTATAATATCTTTGCAAATAACTTGTAGTTATTATTTTATTAGAATATTAGAATATTTATTGTTAGCAATGGGGACTACTTTCTTATTTCTGATACTTTTCTCTTAATCATATACAAACACAAGCCCCTTTACAAAATCGCTCACGCCACAAGCTACCACCACTACACTACAACACATTCACTCCAATAACATTTCACGTATCAATTTTTAAAAAAAGAAATTTTGAATATCGCCATTGTTTGTATTGATGTTGTATAGTGTGCTATATATTTTTATCTTTGATAAGTTTTGAGAAGTTTCTTTGCCAAAAGAGATTTAATATTTTAATCTGTGGTATATGTTGATAAATTAATTTCTCCTAAATATACATCTCATCATTGAACGTCTTCATCTTTTGTCTATATAAAACAAACATTACTACGGTTAAGAAGTAATAACCAACGATGGTAACAAATTTGTTTTATTTCCATACAGATTGAGGAGTTTCTCATGCTGAATTAAATGAATAGAAAAGTTTTAAAAAAAAAAACCTGTATAAGAAGGCATAATAGAAGAGAATAAAAAGTCATCATTTAATTTATGCCCATTTCACTATATTTTTTATTTCTTTTTTTTTTTATTCAGAGAGTATGATTGAATTAACAAGAGAAGGAGAAAGTTGGAGAAAGAGAAAATAATTCCAATCTTCTTCGTCTATTTTTCTTCTTACTTCCTTTCTTTTTTATTCTTGTGTTTTTTTTTTTTCTTCTTCTTCTTCAAGACACTTTGTTCATCAAGTGATCGTGTTATTATAACTTTGTTAAGAGGTTTTCGTAGATTCCCTTCTTGATTATATTCAAAGCAATACTCATTTTATGCATAATGTACTTTGAAAGGATCAATAAAAAGGATATCAAAAAACAAGATAAAAAAAAAATTAAAAGATATAATAAAAATAAAAATATAAAATATATATGCCTATTGAGAAACATTCACAAAACTTTCTCGTAAAAGCAATTACTTACAACGCTAATGTCAAATTTCTTCAAGCTTGAAACCTTTTATAAAATATTTAGCTATACATCCTTTGATCTGGATCAAATTATGGCGACTGGGATGCAACTACACTTTCATTAACATGAATTTTGGATTGCTCAACTTTTCCAACATCTGAAGCATGTTAAAAGTGTTGTCTTAAACAACATCGCATATTTTTTACTTTCTCTTACTCCTTGTAAGAGTAAGTATTGTAATCGTGTCAAATTTTCGATATCGTGTTTTCACCGGAAATATCCGTTATGAGGTCCCGTGAGTCCAAAAAAGTTGTTTTTAGCAGATGGTCTCGGTGCGTGTGTATGTGTATGTGTATGCTGAACTCAAAAACGAAAAATCGTAGAAAGTTGAATCTTGATATTTTTTATTTAGGTATCACCATGGCAACTGATAGTGGGTCATCTGTCAAAATTTCTCAACCGGAAGTAACACTTTACATGTTTTTATTTTTTTTACTTTTTGCATTTTTCTCAAAAATACCTCCGACGATTTTCTTTAAACTTGTTGTATGAACTACACATACAAAGAGCTACAACTTTTATTTGAAATGTTTCTCTGGTAAAATTCAATTAAGAGCAGTTATGGTGGTGGGGTGGGGTTAGGTTTTCATCTAAAGTGCTATTTCAGTCTATCAAACAATTCTATCACCTAAATAATGTTAATTAGAATTGAATATATTGTTGAAATTCCGAGTTTCCAAAAAAATCGGACAACCGAAAATGTTTTTACATTACCACTTTAGTAAATGATTTTTTTTCACTTTTCGCGATTTTCTCAAAATGTCTCCGACGATTTCCTTGAAACTTTGTATATAAACTAAACATACAAAGATCTACAACTTTTATTTTTTTTTTTTAAATTTAAGGTGCGTAAACATTTATAGTCATTGCCGCCCGAACTATTCTTAGTGCAATGCCGGTCTCTGTTACTGACAACACTGTCCATAACCGGACCGTGAGCTGTAGAGAGGCTCTTAGGAAGAGAAAATCTAAGTGTAGCAAATGGAAAGCAAAGCTGGACTCGGACCTGAGACCTCCGCGTGGTAGTCCAGTGCGCTAACCACTGAGCTAATCCCTTCCCTCCCATATTTCGTTACTCCGCGACATAACTTATGCCGCTGAATTGTATGTTTTATTTATTTTATTCACAACACCCCGCCAACATCTACGGAAACCAGTCATTTATATTTTTTGTTCCCTTGATTTATTGTTTTTCGTCATTACATTTGTCAATCATTCGGTATTTAAAAAAAGAAAGAGTTGCAAAGAATAGTTGATAATATAAGGCACAGTTATTTAGAAGAAATTAATTGATAAATGTTATACTCTTAACGAGAACCGGAAGAGGCTTATTTAATAATTTTTTTATTAACCTTTAACTGTGAATATTTTTCTTACTCTATTAGCGAATATCAAAATTGGCTTGGCTAATTGAGCCTTTTGGTAGTTGCAGAACCTTAATTTATCAACAATATATTCTGTTGTATATAATAAGCAAGATTATTTACTTATAGGAATAAAATAATTATATATTATAATAAACAATCTTAATTGAACTTATTGTGAGAATTTATAAAGTGGAAGCAAGTAATATATAGATATATATATATATATATGGAGCATGCCCTTAAGGCCTACTGCAACTTTGTTTTATTTTCACTCGTTCATCATTCTGTACTTATTTATCCAAGTATACTATCTAAATTTTTTCTTATTCAAGAATCGAGAATCGTTTTTGCTCTTCATCACCTAGAGTTTTTTTTTTTTTTAATGTTTATTTCTTTCTCTCTTCCTTATATCGTTTCCACTATTTCTTTGTCTGTATTATCTACTTCAACAAACCCATCATTAAATTACTACTACTTAGATATTGCTATTTCAACATATATATTCTCCCTTCTACCAGTTTGTATAATCTATTAGCGATAAAAATTTATTGTTGTAGTTGTTTGTATAAAATTACTGACTTATCCCATAAACTGTTAGTGGCTTCAAATTGTTATATATCCGACCCCGATCCCCACAATAGGTTTTATTTCTGCATATGTCAATAATAAATAAATTGTATCTAAGTTATAAATAAATGCAATAATTTTCTACTTATACATATTCTATTTAATTTTTCATCATGTTTATTCCGAAGGAAAAATGTCTAAGCTAGTGAATAAATATGCAATAGAAGATAAAAAGACTGTTGTAATAAATTATATACACTTAATATATATTTTTGTAACTAAATGTAAATTATACAATAATTGTATCTCTAACTTTGAGGTAAAACAGTTTTTTTTTTTATATTTTCTTTTATTACTGCAAGTGGAAAATAAGACATTCAGACTCAAATTATTTTCCAGTACTACAGATCCAACTAAAAGTCTACACGTTGAAGAATCTTAAATTTTATTTTCTCTAATACTTAGTAAGAGGAAGTATTACGATAGGGCCAAATTTTCGAAATTTTGTTTTTTCACAGGATTATACTTGTTTTGAGATATCCTGAGATTCGATAAAAAAAATTTTAGCGAATGATCTGTATAATATTGGTGAGTATGTGCGTGTTTTTTGCGAACAAAATATCTCAAAAACGAAAAATTGCAGGAAACTCAAACTTGATATTCGGTTAAGGTTATTACCAACGCATCCGAAATCGGAAATCGAAAATTTTTCGGGCAAAATCCATCAAACGGAAGTGCACCTTACGTGAATAATTTTTTTCTTTCCACAGTTTTTCGTGATTTTCGGCTCCAACAATTTTCTTTAAACAGCAAATATTAATCTACATACATAAATACCGATCACTTTTATTTGTGACATTTTCCCAGGAAAATTGATTTTTTGGGGTTTTGAGGGGAAGGAGGGGCAGTAATGCCTCAGCTTTACTCTAAATTACCACTTCAGTTCTGTCTCCTATACAGTATTAATTAATACATATTAGAAATCATGATGTAATTCCAAATTTGAAGAAAATCGGGTTAACCGGAAATGCTACTTTACAGCATAAGTTTTTAAATAGTTTTGAATTTTTCTCAAAAATATGTTTTTTTTTTTATCTTTAAACTTAGAACGCTAACCGGAACAGATATAATATTACGCCTTTGCTTTTTCATACAAAAATTTGTGAGAAGTTAAAATTGTTAAAACTCTGATGCCTAGACTTCGGCTTCGCTTTTGTTGCCTCGGTTCGGATTAGATTCCCGAGAGAAAGCTTGAAACGTTATGACCTCACATTGAGGAAGAAAACTTCTCCAGTGATTCTCCGTTACTGGTAGTAGCGAATCTATGATCCTATCAGAAACTCGGCGAAGGAACGCGGCGTGATGAATCTATCCGCTGCCAGACTATCGTCATCTGTCCGACATTGCATTAAGGAATTTTTGTCCTTGAAAGTTTATTTTATTTTAAATTTATTAACATCATTATTAGTTAATATCTTTATTAGATTCAAAACATTATTCCCGAGATATTTATAATATTTCGATAAAATAGTTACAGCCATTAGTATAACACTTGTAATACACATATCTTGGAAAGATACTGTTAATGTTTTCTTAAATTTAGCCCTGAAGAAGATCTGAATCAAGGATAAAAACGTTGGCAAAGCCGGAACTTTTTCTTTCTTACCTAAACAGCAAATAACTAAATTAAATTGAAGGCTCTGAGATCATGTGTTTTCTAGTTACAAGTTAGAACTAGAAGACTGGAAGAGCTTTCTTCCTTGAAGGATGTATTTCAAGTCTTGGTACGAGGAATTTTAGTGATGAAGAGGTGGATAAGTTTGTCAAATTAAGCATCTCTCTTATTTTCATTGGTCCCGAATGTGCTATTGTTAAGCTTTCAGTCATGGATAGTAACAAAGCATCCATATCTATGGATGAACACGGTGGGTTGTCGGCAGTCTAAAATATTGAGTCAGAGCTATCATTAAGAGACGGTGTTTTTTTTTACGGACGTCTCTCATGGGCATCTGTTTGGAACTTAGTGGGCATTGTGGTTTGAGGAGACATCTCTACAGAAAAAGAAACACATTCAATCTTAAAGACAGTTTACTTGGATTGTGAGGAAATTAGGAACAGGAACATTGATTGGAACAGAGTGTGTGTTTGGAAGAACTAGTTCACTTTAAGGTTATGGTCTGATTTGTTCGGATTGCTGTGAATCTTAGATGGGTTAGACCCGTGTCTGGATTTCTGTTCTAGACCCGGTTTGCTGTTATTTTTGTTTGGGGTAGCTGTATGAGGGCCCAATGGGGCTTTGAATAACGTAGGGTTGGTCCCTCCCCACAGACGATTAATAATAATCAAACCTAAATTAAAATTATTATTATTATTATTATTATTATTATTATTATTATTTCTTTTTATAAACAAATTAACAAATCAAAGCATTTTCTGGTTATAAAGTTAAATTATGATTAATCATAAATTGAGCCATCAGAAACAATATAACAATTTTTAGTGCCTCTATATTTCCACACATATTTAAAATAGCAATTATTCTATGTCAAGATAGGTAGAAGTTTGGTGACGTTTGCGTGCATTTTTATATAAAGTTGAATAAAAAAAACGCTAACAAAGGGCGCTATCTTAGTTAGGCATGCTACGGCACCATTATTAATCATCTATAAATATATTTTATTTATTTAGCTTTATGTTTATAGAACGGAAACAAATAATTGGCTAGAATAGTAGTATAAATATATATAAAAAAAAATTAAGAGTTTTCTTTAATATATTACTAATATTTCATACATTTAGCTAATTTCTATGTTTTAAATTAAGTGGTCCAAGTTTATGTGTTGGCCATCAATTAACAAGTAATTAATCATATGACGTTACTAGCTAAAGAACATTGACCGTCCTGAGCAGGTTTTCCTATAAGAAATGAGCGGTCAGAGTTGAAAGTTTTGTGATATCCTGAGCGTTAGTTGCTAACTTTGGAGATTAGTTTTCACACTAAGTAGTTTTTCTCCGACATAGAGGTTAAGGGATCCGTATAGTGTGGATGTTTTAATGTTATATAAAAAAAGTTTTTTTCCGGATCATATTCTAACATGGTATCTCTTTGGAACAATTTATAGAAAAGTTCAATAGCAACAATTTTTTTTTAAACTTTTCTAACTAACACGGAATATGTTTATATTTGTAACATTTATCCACAAAAACTGATTTCAGAGAGGTTTCTAACAATATAGTAACGGTTCTATTGACTGTACAAAATTATGCCTTGCCTTCCATTCCATAAGTTAATTTCCTTTTAATTTATTTGCCAATAAATTAAATATCAGAAAACTGTTTAAAAAAAAAAAATCTGGTATGAAACACTCACACAACTTTTTGTTACACCAGTTTTCAAAATTGTAATTGATAAATTTTACAGTTTGTGTACCAAATTTAATGAAATTCGTCGAAAACTGAAAAAAAAAAAACGGTTTAGTAGAAACACACTTCCGGTTTACTAATTTTCTTGAAACTCGGAATTTTGGCCATCTATTTATTTCTAATTAATTTTATTTGGATGGTAGAATTGTATAATCAACCAGGATAGCACTTTAGAGAAAAATATAATCCCATCCCTCCACCAAAAGCCCCGTTAAATGACTTTACTAGGAGAAATGTTTCAAATAAAAGTTATAGCTCTTTATATGAATAGTCCACTGCAATGTTGTACGAGGTGTGTAAATTAAGTAATGAGACTGATTTTTTATCTTTTTTTTATTCAAATATAATTACAATTCAACATTGTCCCCTTCAAAGTAACTAACTTGGGAAGCCACACAACGCTGAAGACGATTCTTCCATTCATCATAGCAGTGCTGGAACTCGGATACTGGAATAGACTTCAGTTGGTCGGTTAGGCTGTTTGAATATTCTCGAATGTTCCAAAATGACGTCCCTTGAGATGATTTTTCAATTTGGGGAACAAAAAAAAGTCACAAGGACTCAAGTCGGGTGAATAAGGAGGCTGAGGAATGTTATTACTGGCCAAATACTCATTAACAGAAATCGCGGTGTGACACGGAGCATTGTTGTGATGCAACACCCACTTGTTTTTGATGTTTGGTCTCACACGCATGACTCTTTTTCGAAGTCTCTCAAGAACTTCTCGTAAAAATGTTGGTTTACCATTTGGCATTGAGGCACAAATTCATTTGGCATTGAACGATTCCTTGGCTATCAGAAAAGCAAATCAGCATGCATTTGATTTTTGACTTGCTCATTCTTGCTTTTTTTGGCCTTGGAGAGGTTGAAGTGTGCCACTGTATGTTCTGACGCTTAGTTTCTGGGTCATACTCAAACACCCAAGACTCGTCTCCTGTAATAACATGTTCCAAAAAATTGGGATCGTTTTCAATTGCTCCCAAAAAGTCAAGGCTCCTTTCCTTTCTGATGTCTTTTTGCTCTTGTGAAAGATTTTTCGGAACCATTTTTGCACAAATTTTTCTCATCCCCAAATCATTATTCAAAATTTGATGAACGGTTGTGTGAGTCAAATTCAACTCTTCGCCGATCATTCGGACTGTCAAACGACGATCTGAACGCACGAGATCGCGGATTCTGCCAACATTTTCGTCGGTTCTTGAAGATGAAGGCCTTCCGCTGCGAGGCTCGTCTTCATTGATTCCCTTCCATCTGCAAACGACTTAAACCACCTAAAAACCTGTGCTCTCGACAAAACATTGTCTCCATAGTCCTGGCACAGTTTTTTAAACGTTTCCGTTGCACTGTGCCCAAGTCTGAAGCAAAACCTGATAGCACAACGTTGCTCGTAATTGATGTCACTCATTTTTAAAACGCACTGAAAAAACCTTGCTCCCAAAAAAAGTCACTACGGACAGTGCAACAACTCTAGCATTTTCAAATTTGCACTGGACGTGTATCAGATGTTTACTTGCCCTATCACGGTCTCCAGTGTTGCCAGATTGAACACTAGAAAATCAGTCTCATTACTTAATTTACACACCTCGTACATCTTTGGAAGAATTAATAAATATAAATTGTATCGAAATATATCCTTGATAAATATTTTATGACTGTAAAGTAGGGAATTTTTTCAATGTATATATTTATAAAGTTGGGTTTTTTGAAGGTTGAAAGGCACAAAAGAAACAGTTAGTTGAGTCAGAGATACCTGGCCTACCCCTATCATTATATTTATTTAGGCCAAAGGGAATTTCCCTCTTCTCTTTTTCTCCGGGATGGAGGTAGAATATATAAGGTGGACCCTTTTAGGGATGCTGGGAAATGCCCCAAGAAACCCAACCTTCTTCAAGTCGGAACATATGTGAAATATGTAAGTTTTATAAAAAGCAGTTTCCCCTAAATGACAAGACACTTACGTTGTTGTATCTCAATATTGTATTTATTAATTTTAGACATATACTTTTTATTTTAATTATATATTTTTTCAATCTATATATTTAATTGTTTTTTCATCCTCTCCAACTTCTGTATAAACTCAGACCTCACGAGATCCCTTTTGAGAAGATCTAAATATAAATTATAATAATTAATTAATTATTAACATATTTAAATTACCCCCCTCTCACAATACAAATCATATTACACCACAAACCAGTTTAAAGAATATCGTTGGAGCTGTATTCGAGAAAATACCAGAAAACTGAAAATTACAGAACAATAAGAACGCACTTCCTTTATCCGATTATTTTCAAACTCAGAATTTCAAAAACACATTCAATTCTAATTAATATTACTTTTAATGAAAGAATTGTATAGTAAAGTGAAATAGCACTTAAAAGTGCACTAATTAACAAAACATTAATTAAATTGCTACTTCCGGTTGAGAAATTTTGACCGCTGACGTTCTGTCGAATCCCATGGTGAAACCTAAACGAAATTTTTAAGTTTGAACTTTCTACGATGTTCATTATTGAGCTATGCTGTTTACATGCATACATACACACCATTTTCTAAAAACCACTTTTTTTGGACTCAGGGGACCTTAAAACGGATATTTCCGGTGAAAACTAGATATCGAAGAATTTGACACGATTACAAATACTTGATCTTACTAGGAGTAAGAGAAAGTAATTAAATTTAGTTTTGAATACTTTTTTTAAATAGCTTTAGTTGTAAAATCCATTTACAATCCGATTTCGTTGTCACACACGCTTACGCTCGTCAAGGCAAACCTGAACTCGTCTATGTCAAAGTTTGTTGTCAAATAAATAACTATATTCGCAAATATTTCTTGCGGACTGGTTGGCCAAATTTTCTGGAAGTTTTGTAAAAACCTTAGGCTGGTATAGTATTTTATTTATATTAAAAAGATCAAGAATCAATTTAAATAAATAATAACATTAAGATATTTCCGATTCCATACATTTCTGGAGCCTCAAATATTCTATTATCAAATGTTCAAAAGAAATTTGAAAGTACAAGTTTATCATTTGCGCTGAGGCGCGAAAAAACCGATAAAAAGCCAGCCAGTCCGGATTGAAATTCCATTCCATTCTACAATTCTATTAAGTTTAATTTAGTTTGGTGGATTTATTAAATATATTATGTATAAGTAATAAAAATTTGTAAACATTAGTCGAGAAGATGAAAATAAAACTATGTACATTCTTAGAAAGAATTTTTGGTTCAGCACTTTGAAAGGATTATTTGGAAAAAAAGAAAAAATAAAATAAAATGGAATATAACCATATCACAGTGAAAAATTTATGTTTAACTATTTTCTTCATTAAATATGAAAATAGTCTATCTTAGAACTCCTTTAATATAATTTCATATTCTCTCTTTTATATTTATATATTATAATAGTTCATCTTAGAATAATTTTAAAACATTTTTAAGTTTCTGAATTTATTAGAAATAAAAAAAAAAAATCTGATTAAAGAAAATCTATGTGAAACACTCACACAACTTTCTCTTACTCCTGTTCTCAAAATTATAATTGACAAATGTTATAGTTTGTGTACCAAATTTAACGAAATTCGTCGAAAACTGAAAAAAACACGTCAATAAAAGCGCACTTCCGGCTTACTAATTTTCTTAAAACTTGGAATTTTGGACATCCATTTATTTCTAATTAATTTTGTTTGAATGATAGAATTGTATGATCAACTAAGATAGCAAAAAGGCCCACTAAAAGTGCCGTTAAATGAATTTTAAATAAAAGATGTAGATCTTTGCATGTATAGTTTATATACAAAGTTTCCACAAAATTGTCGGAACCATTATTGAGAAAATCACGAAAAAGTGAAAAAATTATTTAATAAAATGGTAAAACAAACGCACCTCAGGCATTCGATTTTTTTTTAAAACTCAGAATTTCAAAAACATATTTAATTGTAATTAACATTATTTAGATGACAGAATTGTCTAATAAACTGAAACAGCAGTTAGAATGAAAACCTAACCCCATCCCTCCACCAGAAGTGCCCTTAAATGAATTTTCCCGGAAAAATGTTTCAAATAAAAGTTGTAGGGCTTTGTATGTGTAGTTGATATACCTAGTTTAAAGAAAATCGTCAAAGTCATTTTTGAGAAAATCGCAAAAACGTAAAAAAAAAACTAGTAAAGTGGTACTTCCGGTTGAGGAATTTTGACAAATAACGCACCGTCAGATCCCATGGCGATACCTAAACGTAATATCGAGTTCCAACTTTCTACGGTTGTTCGTTTTTGAGCTATGCCCACATACATACACACACAAGACCATTTGCTAAAAACCACTTTTTTTGACTCAGGGGACCTCAAAACGGATATTTCCGGTGAAAACTTGATATCGAAAATTTGTCACGATTACAATACTTCCTCTTACTAGGACTAAGAGAAACATAATACAAATATATATATAAAAATTAGAAATAAATAAGTCCCTAGCTTAATATTTTCTAATAATTAAAATAAATCTCTTATTTATTCTTACAGAATGCATACATTTTTCCATTTCCTTGTTAGTAAATACTTGTGAATGTGTAAAATGGTTATGAACATTTCATAAATTCACCTTGTCTGGCGTCACGTTTGCTACATAAAATCGAGGCTACGACATTCGCACTTTGCCCCTAGCATGTGAACTGTCATAAAATTATAAACTAAACATAAAAATTCAGTTAATTTATTTAAGAAGGAAAAAGAAGCACTACATGTTTTTTTTTTAATGAGACAATTTTAGAATTTGCGTTTGTCTTAATAAGAAAAAAAAAAATATACAATTGTTACACAAGCGAGTGAAGTGCGGAGAAGAAATAATTAATATTGGATAAATCTCCAGTTATGTAGAGTAGTCATGCATTTTTATTTTTTTGTTTTTTGCGGCATGTTGTCACATTCATGTGAAATTTTCGAAATTAATTTTTGAGGGAAATCAAAGATTTTAGATACCCTAAGAATCAATAAAATGTTTAGACGATTTTTTTTAGTTTGTTTATGTACGTATATTGATGCGTAAGTGGGTGTTTTTGGTGAATTAAACATCCGTAAAATGAAAAATTGTAGGAAGCTCAAACCTGATTCCGTTTAATCACGCCATTGTATCCATCACAAGATTTTGATCAACATCGCCAAACGATTTTCTCAAATAGGCACCAATGATTCAAAATTCTATTATACAAACTACTCATAATATTTTGTATTTCCACTTTTATTCGAAATATTTTCCTGCAAACACCTCAGGAAAAATCGTACGATAATACAGAGGACAATAAAATATATATTTCAATGAATACCAATTTTGAAGTAAATAGTTTAACCGGGGTAAGTATTTATAGAACAGATTTATTTTTTCTCATTGTTTGCCATTTACTTTTTTTGTTTTGAGGATTTTGCACTGTGACCTCAGTGATCTATTGTACCCCCTCTGGTGCCGTAGATGAGATTGCTCATCTCCAGCAACCTCATCAGGTTGAGCTCCCTAAGGAATCCCAAGATCCTGCAGGGTTCTAAGGTGGGTATTTCCTTCATCCCTATCTGGTAACAACCCTGACTATTAAATCTTCTTTGGATGACGGCGTCGCAGTCTGTGAGGAGATATATTGGAGTTTCCTCCATCTTCCCACAGAATCTTCATGTGCCATCATCTTCTAGGCCCAGCTTCTTCAGGGGTCCCCCTGAGTCTGCAATGCCCCGTAAGAAATCCCGTAAGAAGGTTACGGAACTTGTTCTCACTCAGACTGCTGCAGGCCTTTGACCTTTCCTGGTTGTAGCCACCCAGACAGACTTTGGCCTGCCTCAGTCCAAGAAGAGTGTTCCAGAGACGAGCTCTTTTCGCCACTTCCTCTTTCTTTGGCCATTTACTTGAAACAACACCAAAGATTTCCACAAACTATCTACTCCTCATGTTACATAAATCTATAGTATTATTTGAAGTATTAAAATGTTTGATTTAAAGAAATATCTGGATGAGTTGAGACAATAGAGTTCTCAATACATTGCTTCTTCGGTGCAATGTGAATTCCCAATTTCTACTGAAAGTTAAGAGTAACTAGACATCTAGTAATGATACGACTTTTAAGAAAATTTGCATATAAAATCTTTGAGCATAAATGCATAAATGCATAAATACATTGTTTAAATAAAAGCTATCATTAATCCCGGTCAAAATTTATCTTAAATATAAAAAAATAATGCCGCCTCCTCCCCAAATTTTTAAATTTATTATTATTACTATTATTAACATTGGAGAAAGCTATCATTTGTAACTGCACTTAGCGATTTGTGCATTCATCGATTTGGTGGTTACTTTCTCTCTAAACAACGGTTTGAAATCATTTCGACTGTACACCGTATCAAATGAATAATGGAATAATGAAAAACTACGACAGATGAAAAAGTAACTGAGCTTTACTACAAAATTACCTATTTGTGCTTGGATGAACATTATATGCTTATATTAATTCGAATAAATCAAGTTTCAACATGAAGTTTGCAATATTTTTATACTTGTACAATACGCATAGCTATTTTCTCTCAGGGAACACGGTAATTTTTTTTTATTTTTTTTATTTTTTTCTATTCAAACTTCTGGCAAATATAGATAGTTTCTTTTTATATGAGAATTAATTTAACCAATATAAATAAATTTTAGTGAACATATCATACCAATAATTAAAAAAAATATATAAACTCTTTGTTCGTATAAATATTAAATCTACAAATCCTAACTCTGTTGGCATGTCTGTCTGACGGATACCTAGACCTATACAAACATCCAAACCTAAGTATGCTTCAACTTTTATTAATTTGCCTTAACATAAAGATTGTAATTATATTGAAATAAGAAGACAGCGTCATAACATTGAAACCCTAAAAAAATACTTCAAATATAATGTTACAGATTCGTCAGAACCTGTAAAATCAATATTTTCCAAAAAAAGTTACAAATAACAGTGTTATGTCTACCTCTATGAAAATAACATTTTAATTTGAGTGAAATCGCCGTGGTCGTATTCGTAAAAATCCCAAAAACGCTCAAAACATCTATTATGTAACAATCGCTCTTCGATTTAACCAAGTTTCTTTAAATGTGGAAGTAAAGCAATGTTACCTTATTATTGTACTATGTAGTTGAATCATAATTGTACACAAATGATACTTTAGAGGGA